>VDFB02086081.1:84514957-84546962 GCA_007258455.2 Sequoia sempervirens | reverse complement strand
TCTGCTAACTGCACTATAAATCTTCTGATAGATTGCAGTCTTCCCTGTAGTGTCCTTAGTTGACTGAGATAAGTGGGTGGAGGCATGTCCATGATTGCTTTTACCTTATCCAGATCCACTTCAATGCCTCGTCTAGAAATGATATAACCTAACAGCTTTCCTAACTTGACTCCAAACACACATTTCTTTGGATTGAGTCTCACTTTATACTTTTCCAACCTCTGAAATATCTTGTCTAAAACCTATAAATGTTCTACCCTTGTCTTGGATTTTGCAATAAGGTCATCGACATAATCCTCCATAAGAGTGTGTACTAGATCATGAAAGATAGTAGTCATGGCACGTTGATAGGTTGTTCCTGCATTCTTGAGTTTGAAGGGCATAACATTCCAACAATACGTTCCCTAAGGACAAGTGAAAGTTGTCTTAGGTTGGTCTTCAGTTGTAATTCTGATCTGGTTATATCCTGAAAATCCATCCATAAGGGACAACATCTCGTATCCTGTTGTCATGTCAACTATCATGTCTATGTTAGGCAAAGGGAAGTCATCCTTAGGACAAGCTTTGTTGATATCTCTAAAATCAGTGCAGATGCAGATGCCCCCAGTTGGTTTAGTGACTGGTACAAGATTGGAAATCCAATCGGCATAGTCGATATATCTGATGAAACCAACGTCTAAGAGTTTCTTGAGTTCTGCTTTGACTAATAAAGCAATCTGTGGATGCATTTTTCTCAACTTCTGTTTCACTAGTTTGGCACCTGGTTGTAAGGGAAAATGATGCAGAACAAGTTCAGGATCCAACCCTGACATGTCCGCATATGACCAAGCAAAATTTATCTATCTGTGTTCAAATAAGTCGTGGAACTCTGATTTCTCTTCTGTTGTCAATGACGTTGCCAAATAAACCAGTCGAGGATTCTCCTTTGTGCCTATGTTGACCTCTACGGATGCTTCAACGAGCATGGGTGACTTTTCTTGTGCAATGGGGAGAATGTTAAAACCTCCATCCTTAGGTGCCTCAGAGAGGTTTTCACCTTTGGATACATCCTTTCTTTTTACTTTTTCATTGTCTAGAGGTGCCTTTTGGTTTTCACCTAAAGACTCGTCATTTTTATCTTGTTTATTCTATTTCTCATTTTTGCGACTGGAGGGTTGAACAGATTCCCTAAAATATGCTTCGTTGTCCAAGTCAATGGTAAAACCAGCCTTATGATCCCCGTTAGGTATGCCTTCTCGTAATCCTAGGAACTCAACAATTGCTTCGTCGTTCTCAAAAGTGTCCAAGACAGGTGTGTCTTGTTGATCCCAATCAATGAGTTGGGGATAGACTAAGGGCATGTCATCGTCGGAGTTATCAAAGTCTAATGGGGTCAAGGTAAAGATTGAATTATTCATGTGATTACAAAAATCTTGTACCATTTCCTTTTTGCTCTTAGGTTTGAGTCTAGGTGGATGGATAGGTGGGCCTAATGCCAAGGTTTGACTATCGAAAATAGGTGGCTTAGGTTGCCAGCAGGTAGGATCAAGTGATTCCCAATAGTAGTGTTTAAACCACTCCTCCTTTGTCATTTTCTTTGGTGGATAGGAATTCAAGGGATTTGGTGAGGAACTTAACATCAAGTCAAGTTCTCCAAATAACTTGTCAAGGTCCATGGAAGAAGTAGAGGATAGGGAATCCCACTCATAATCGTTAGAGTCAAGGGAGTCACAATGATATTGGTCCACTGGTGCGTAAGATGTCTTAATATCTGCTGAAACACTTACTTCCTCAAGTAAGGGTAATGGAGTACTAGGAACGCCAATCTGAATCAGTTGAAACCCCAGCCCTACTCCTTTTGGCCACTAAGAAACAAATATTGGTTCAATCCTCCCATCTTGGTTTAAGCCTAAACCAGTTTGTCCATCATATCCTTTGCTTTGCATGATTTTGAAACCATTTCCATATAGATTTGTAGGAATATGATCAAGTAAGAGGGGTTCCTCATCATCTTCCCTATACAGCCAGGAAGTGACATCTTCTGTATTTACGGCCTCTTTGCTTAATTCGCCCCATTTATTGAAAGTTGTTGTGGGGGGAACATGTATAGTGACCATAGACTGTCCCCTACCTGTTGTAGGTAAACCATATGACTTAGGAGGAACCAAATGGATAACACAATAAGATGTTGTCAAGTACTCTCCACAACCTTTGTCTTGGATCTCAACCCTAGGAGTGGTAGGAACTGAGGGTGAAACAGATGTTCGAGTGAGTGTGGATAGATCAACATAGGAAGATGGATTGGACGATGAAGCCTCCTAGTTCACTGGCACTTGACGTTGGGGGATCTCTTTTAGATTGGTGCAATATTGAAATGGATCATGATCACCATCTATAGTTATTTTTGTGCCATTGTAAGGGAATTTAAGACACTGATGATACGTGGAAGGGACCGCCTTCATGGCATGAATCCATGGTCTACCTAGGAAAAGGTTATAAGGGAGGGTGAGATCCAAGACCTGGAACTTTGTCTCCATCACCACAGGACCAATTATGATAGGAAGTGTTACCACCCCCTTTGATTTTCGTTCCTCATCATCATAAGCTTTAATGACAATACTTTTGGTCATGTCTACGCATGCTTCTGAGATACCTAATGCCTTAATTAGTTTTAAAGTGCATAGATTTAACCCTGCTCCTCCGTCTACCAAAACTCGTCTAACTTTGGTGTTATCAACAAGGACTTCTAGATGTAAAGGGTCATTGTGGTTCATCTTTTTAGTTGCATAGTCTTGTTCAGAAAACGTGGCATGGTGATTATTGGTCAAGTAGCCCACCATTTCTTGGAAACAATTGACATCAAGTTCATTAGGGACCATGGTGTTCTGTAAAGCTTTATCAAGAACAGATCGATGCTCAGGGGAAATTCACAATAGTTCCAAGATTGAAATTTGGGCTGGGGTCTTCCCCAACTGGTCAAGTAGGTTATATTGTAACTTGGAAGGTTGGGGTGTTTACTGTGATGGAGGGCCTTGGATAGTGAGCTTAGTATGATGAGTATTGACCACACACTCAGGATTAGTATTAATAGTAATGGTGTTGATATTCTCATCAGCGGTGCGAAGGCAATGAATGATTTTTCCACTATCATAATCATGCTTGATACTCGCATAGTTGGCTGACATATTGATCTTAACACTCGAACTAGGGACAGTTCCTTTCCCATGGTCATGTAGTGGGCCAGAAAAGACTTGATGATTAGTGTTTGATGACTTTTGTTTTTGTCCACTAACTTCAATAATTCTCCTTTCGACAAGGTCCTATATGATATTCTTCAGTTGTTGATAGTTTTGTAAGTTATGTCCCTTAGTCCTATGATAATCACAAAAGGCATTGTCATCCCACCAAGCTAGTTTAAATTGTCCTGGATCGTATTTTCTTGGTTCCTGCAGCTGTATAAGGTTATGTTGTAACAGTTGTTTGAACACTGACTCAATGGGTTCCCCTAAGGGAGTGAACTCACATTTTTGAAATCTCCTTTGTTGTGGATGTTGAGTATTTTGGACCATGCTAGGAGGTTGATTGACAACATTAAGCATGTTGGAAAAAGTATGAGGTACTTGTAATGTGAGGAGGGGTCCTGCTTGTAGCATTTTAGCATCAACCACCCCATCATTGGTGACATTTTTGTTGCGAGACCAAAATATGTTTTTTTCAGTGGGGATGTTTTGTACAACCGAGTTTCTATTGGATGTTGATGTCTTGAGTTCGCCCTTTTCAATGAGATCCTTCTCTATTATAACTCCTTTTTCCACTAGTTCCGAAAAAGATGTACAACAATGTACCCTTAAGTTACTCCTGAGTTTTGCATGAAGGTTTTCTTGAAACATTGTAACTTTTTGTTTTTCGGGTATCTCGACGGGACACCTACTAGCTATGGTTCTCCATCTCTGGAAGAAAGTAATGAATGTTTCCCCTTCGTCTTGTGTCGTGTGACACAAGGTTGCTATATTTATCTCGTGGTCTATGTTGAAGGAGAATTGCTCCACAAATTTCTCAACCAGTTCACCCCAAGATCTAATGCCAGAATCTAGACTCGAAAACCATTCTAGTGCAATTCCTACAAGACTTCTTGGAAATAGCCTCATAAGATACGTGGGGTCATAAGCAACATCGATGCATATGGTAGAAAATTCCCTTATATGTTCTATTGGATTTCGTTTGCTATTGTACTTAGGGAGATTTGGTATGACATATCTGTGAGGGAAAGGGGTATGTACAATGATCTATCAAAGGGGAATGGGCATATGTCCTTTGTTGAAAATGATTTCTTAGTTGACACCGACATGTTATCCATTTGCATTTGTAATGCATGCATTTGTGTTTGTAAGATGTCAACTTGGGTTAAAGATGTGCTAGGGGGATTATGCAGATCCATGTATGTATTCTAAAATCCAAAGTCTTGTGATGGGTTTCGATTGAATGTTGGCATTTGAGGTGGATTCGGATTCAGAATGTTGGTAAATGTGTTCTGGTCTGGAATCTGCATAAATTGGTGTTGACCTGGGGTCTGTGTAAACGGATTCTAAGTACCACTTTGGGAAAAAGGATTCTGATTCAGAATTGATGTAAATTGGTTTTGACTTGGAATCTGTGTGGACGGATTCTGACTACCAATCTGTGAAAAAGGATTCTGATTCAGAATCGATGTAAATTGGTTCTGAATAACAGTCTAGGAAAATGGATTTTGATTGCCATATTGGAAGGAGGGAATGCCTCTTGTTTGTTTAATCATTGGTATAGTACTAGTGACCTGAGCACTAGGTATGGCCATCGACTATGGTATGGTACTCGTGATACTAGCAGTAGGTATGGTTGTTGATTGTGAACTTGTGATACCGACATAAGGTGTAGAGGCTAAGGTTTTAGGCCTTTACTCCCAATAGGAGGACCGAAGGGAGTTGATGATGAAGCCCCTACAATGAAATTAAATCTTGATGTCATGCTGGATGTACCAAATGGAGATGTATGGACTGTTGTACTCTGTGTAGATGTGCCAGATGGCATAGTTGTGCTGACCTGAGGTATAGTAGTACTAGCAGTCATTGTGTTTGTTCCTTGTGTAGGTTGAGTTTGCAAGGTGCTAATATCGAATCCTACAGGTAAGGTAGCACCTTCGGCTAGCAATTTGGCTAAGTATCATTGTCGATCATTTGCTAGGTACTCATCTACGAAAGAGGCAAACTCAAGGTCCTGTGCGGCAGCTTCTATGTCCTCTACTGCAATATGTCCTTGAGTGTTTCTAGTGGTGAATTTGTCTAATAGAGTCTTGTGACGTCTTGAGGAAAATGGATTGATGAATTTGTTTGGGTTTGACATGTTTTCTCTCTCTCTTCTCTTAGACCTAGTTTCAACCATGTAAGACAAGCTCAATATGTGGGAAATGCAAAACTATATCTATGAACAATATGACTCTAGTCTATGTTTTTGGGATTTTCGTATGCAAAATAAGGAATGTTCTAGGATGACACTAGTCTAAACTCTAAAGATGCAAAGCCTAATCAAGGTTCTAAAATAATCAATTCTATAAACCCAGGACGAAGGGACCAACTACCTAAAGTCTAACCAAGGCATCAATTTAGTTTAAGTCAAGGAACCAATGTAGGACGAGGATCAAAGACAAGTTGAGTTTCCTAACTAGACTAATGAGCTAGGAGGACTCTCTGTAGGACAAAGGATAAACTGATAAAACTAGGTTCAATGACAGATTTAATTGACACTATGACTTTTCTAGAGTGTAGATGGTAAACTTATCCTAAAGTTTGTAAAAGTGACCTTTCTAGAAGTTTAATGCAAGGTAATATGTATTCTAAGATGAAACTAAACTCGAAATTAAGACAACTATGGTAATGACCGAATGAACCTAAAAGATGCAAGATTGAGCAAATCGTTTCAGGTTGTTATTCAAAGACTGTTTGTGTAAAGATAATTGAAACTGTTATAATCGTGTTAACTAGACAGTGTGTGAATTCTGATTTTCTGATAATTAGACAAATGCGTCACGGTATTTCACAGATGCGGTCAAGTTTACCAGTTGTGGTTTTCCAGTGATCAATTGCATTTCTTTGGTAAAGTTCAATGTGTGACTCTGACAGATGCGGTTAACCTTCTAACAGATGTGACTCTAACTGACAGATGTGACTCAAAGTTTAAATAGATGTGACTTGTAATAATAGATGCGACTCAAGGTTGAATAGATGTGACTCAAAGTTTAATAGATGCGACTCTAAAAATCAATTGCGACCTTTTGGTGAATAGTTGCGACTCTCTGTGACTTTTCAGTGATATAAGATTTAAAACTGGCCCTATTTTTGTGATCAAATTTTGGAAAACAAGAACGATCATAAGACAAAGTGTTTTCAGTTTGATTCTAGACTCAAAAGAATGTTTAATTTGACAACAAACAAGCACATCCTAATAGGCCAAAGGCCTAGGGTTTGTATACTTAGTATAGCCTACCCAAATACCTCGAATTGGTGATAAACACCTTTCCTTCTCGAGAGTGGATAGATTAGAAATTTGGTGGAATTGGCTCCCCTCCACAGCTCATTAACGTCTTTCAAGCACACCAATTTTGAATTCTTTGGGCAATGACCTCCCAAGAACTGCTATCTCTACTCAAGGGGATCAATAGTGAGTATCTTTGGGTGAGATACTGTACCCTGCACTATACCAAGCAACGACCAATAGAACGGTTGGTCTCTAAAATAAAAGGTGTTTAATACGGGCATTCCGTTCGTGGGGCATGATCCATACGACGAGAGTCCCCTTTCGGATCCATCTCGTCGAAACCACACTCATGATTCTTGGGGTTTCCCCAAGAACCCACTTTTATATACCGGCTGGAAGTCCCTCGGGTTCAGGGTGCTATCGGTCTGAGTCGTCCTAGGGTGAGTACTTTTTCCCACCAGAACAGGCCCAAGTTCTAGAGTTGGTAACCGTTTCTCTTACACCCAGAATCGCACGGATGTGCAATGGGAGAGGATACTTCGATGTACCAAATCGTGAGGGTAATACACAGATGTGCTTTCACACCAAACATAGTAGACACTTGTTAATGTTAAACCAAACGAAAGATTTGCTATGCTACCAAACAATCTGTTTCAAAAATTAACTAGGGTCTTTGAAAAACGTTCTGCAAAAAAATTCGTTAGTAGTTTTCAATATCATCTTCATCAATCATCCTGCAAAAACTTGTTAACTTCCAAAAGGCCACACGCTGAAAATCAGATATTAGTAACACAGAAATTAATTGAAAATTTCAGATTTCTGAAAACAGAAATAAAGGTTACCAGTCAATTGCGTCGTTGTGTTACCAGTTAGATGCGTCAATATTCTTTTCAATTATGTCTCGGTATTCACCAGTCAATTGCGATTTAGGATTATTTAGATGCATCGTGGAGTTTCATATGTGGCGTTTCAGGTGTCAGATGCAGTTCTGGAAATCAATTGCGTTGCTTCGTCAAACTGATGCATCTATTAATCTCAATTGCAGCATTTCGTCAAGCTGATGCGTCATTCCATACGAAAAACCTACAAAAATAAAAATAAAAGTCTACGGATACGCAAAGATGGTGTCTTCACGTCGGGTTCACCAAATGTAACACCATAGAAAGTGCACAAGAAATAGATCAGTGCGAACATGAAATCTAGATCTAAATGCCAATCTAATGTTAAGCAACAAAGAACAAAGGAAAGTAAAAAATGTGAACAAATTGAAACAATCTCACCAATTTCAAACGTATTTCCATGATTCATCTTGATTGCCCTTCTCCATTTTGCTTGTGTAGTATAATTGCCCTCAGATTTTTCATAAGTTCGTGCAAGTATAGCCTATGATAGTGATTTAGCAAAACATCGAAGATTCAAGATTAAGTGCTCTCAAAAGTCATAAGATTTCACGAGAGAGATTGGAATGAAGAAGGATAGATCAATTCATAGAAAATTGATTATTTGAACGATAGGCCAGGATTGAAAGATCAACGGACGGTTGAGATTGACTGATTAGTCATGCATTCTAATAAATGTCAGTAGTGACATGAGTGATATAAATTAGAAATAGAATTAAAGATTAAATAAATGATTTAATCTTCCAGTTTGGTATTAGAAAATAGAAGAATTATCTTTGCATGACAAAGATGAAGATGGATTAAAGCAACTCTTGTTTGAATGCATGCACAAGGTTTTAATTAATTAAATAGGAATATTTAATTAATATGCATGTACATGCAATATGCTAACTGGATGATTGAATGATTTGATAAGAGATTACTCGAGAAACCACTCATAATAAATCAAGGTTAAGTTAATTAAAATAGATCTTTGAGTCGAGTAAAAGTGAATACTTAGATAACCTACAATTATCTAAATATAGAGGAATGCTAAACTAGAGAATTCATGAATTAAATAATTCATTTAATTCAAGATTTGATATTCGAAGAATAATTAAATAAATAAGATTTATTTAATTAAAATGATGAAGGGATTTAAATGAATAATTAAATAAATAAATAAATAATTTAATTATAGTTGAAGTATGATAAAGAGTAAATTAAATAAGAATTTATTTAATTTGACAAGAAGGATAAGGTTAATTAGTAACATAATTAAATAAAAAGCGTTTATTTAATTAATTGATAGAATAAAGAAAAGTATGAATTAATTAAATAATTAAGATTATTTAATTAATAGAAGAAATGAAGACTATAGAGAATAATTAAATAATTGACATTATTTAATCATGACCATGAAGAATACGAATTATGAAGAATATTGAAGTCGCAGGCTTAGACCAAATTTCGGTGTCTACAGTTTCACTTTAGTTTTTCCTGTCTCTAATAAATTTTCAGCAGCCTGCTATGTTCTATGAGTCTCAAGTGAGTTACAACCATGCACAAGGCTACTCCAAGTCTATCTCTAAGTTTTCCCATGACTCCATGCCCAATGGATAGGTCTAGACTACTAGTTTCTATGTTTAGTAGGCGAACCTCCAACAAAGGTTGCCATAAATGTTACCCATTTTTCACCTATGGGCTCAATCAGGCAGGGTAACCCATGTTTTCAGAAGTTCTCGAAGACCAAATGGAGGAACACTTGCATCAAGATCACATTTTTCTAACTTTTTTGCTTCTTTTGCAGAGGCAGGGAAAAATGAAGTTTTAATTCAGCACATGGATTAAATGTGGCTCCCAAGAGGGTTGAGCCCAGCGTGCAAGTCTTCAGTTTCGGGTGGTCTTTCTTTTTTATGTTTTTCCTTGTCTTTTCCTCATCTATTTTGCTTTCTTTTTTCCTTTTTCCTTATTCTGTTGGGAGTGGAACTAGGACCGAGACTGAACTCAGAACTTTTCCAAAGTTCTAGTTTTCGTTTTCATTTTTGTTCCAATCCCGGTCCCGGTTCAGCGCTTGTGTGCGTCTCGTTTTCTTCTTTGACCTTGTGTTTGACCGTGGGGTGGTTGTTCTCCTTTCTTTTCTTCCTTTCTTGTCCCTTTTTCCTCTCTTTCCTATTTTTTTTGGAGGCAGGTTCAGGTCGAGATCTGAACTCGCAACTTTTCTAAAGTCCCGGTGCCTGTTTCTGTCTCGGTTTCGACCCTGGTTCCGCTCATTCTTCTTTCCTTTCCTTCATGGCCTAGGGATGTCTCATCCTCAGTTCCCCCTTATGTTATTCTTTCTTCCTTCATCCCTCATATGTTTTTGAGTGTGGGATCGGAACGAAATCCGAACCTGAAACTTGAAGAAAGTTTTAGGTCCGGATTCGGTTCCGGTTCCGGTTCCGCTGGCTCTTGTTTTTTGCCCCCATTCCGGCCCCGGCCCCGTTTCCGCCGGCATTTTTCCTTTCTTCCTTGTGTTTTGCTAGGGATTCTTTCTCTTGTTTTCCTTCTTCCTTTTCGTCCTTTCCTTCACCTTCTTTCAAGTTTTGTTGGGGGCGAGACCGGGTCAGAATCCGAACCTGAAACTTCAAGGAAATTTCTGGGATAGTTTTGGCCCCGATCCCAGTTCCGTCAGGATTCATCTGTCTTCGATTCCGCCCCCTTTCTCCCCTGGTCTCGGTTCTAGTTTTGTCTTGGCCCCGCCTCTGCCAGTTTTGGAGAGTCTCAGTGAAAAGGAGTGCCTTCGCCAGGAGATGAGGACATCGACATAAGGTCTTACCGACCGTCATGTGTCTTGCCGAATGAATTGGCATGTCGGTATAACTCTATCTGCCTGCTATGACTTCTCCCAGACGTCCAAAGTCTCACCAACATGCATTTTGTAGAGCAAACTTTGACCTTCGAGAATATGCACAGCTGGAGATGTCGGCTGGAGAGGTGGATCGACATTAATGACCATGTCACAGAGCATTCAAGGCGACTCTGATGAAATCTTAATGGCGGACTCGAAGGCTGCAAGACAATAGCGACGGCTATAAAAGATCTGAAGGCCATGCCCAGGGATGAGCTTTCATCGACATGAGTAGGGGATGAGCATTAAATGCTTCATTGACTTCATTCCAAAGTGCTTCTAGGGCTGACGTGTCCAGGCGTTGACTTGTTTTTGAAACCCTAGGGCAGGGGGCCAATGCTCTCTTGTATATATGGAAATTTTTCCTTTTTGTAAAATAGTTCTTGGTTAGGAGACTGCTGAAAGAGCATTATTCATACTTTGTAACTCATTTTTCATATATACTATAGATCTGTAACATAGACACTCCTCATTTTCTGCATAGAAAGTTATTTCCTTCACATTTTTTCTTTGTTGTTTCAGTGACTGGATGTGAGTTGCATGATTAAATTCTGTGTGATCCTTTATTTGATTAGATTCCTTCAGTACTGGATGCAAAGGATATTATGTCACAAAGTTGGTTTATGTTAGTGATCTCTTTCTTTTGCGCATATATCTGTGAAAGCATCTTGTTTTCCTTATGTTAAGCATTAGAACAGTCGAAACCTTACATAGACTCATTTTTTGTAAACATAAATCTTTGTATTGTGAGATTGTTTAGCTCTATTGGGATTTTCTGTGAGTTTTCTACAGTATTTTCATATTTTGATCTTTGGTGTATCACCTATTAGTGATAGGTTTTGATTTAAGTATATCCTTCTTACTCTTTTCCTTATCATTCTTCAGTTTTTTTTTTAAAGTATCTTAAGGGGAACCAGCCCATAATTTGGAGGTCCATTTCATTCCCAGGTCACCCACAACCTCGAAGTGTTCCCATGTGTCAATAGGTTGCTATAGTTGATAGCTTAGCAAGGGTGCAAACTTTATTTGACAATAGTGCCCTTTGGTAATAAGGGCATGTTCAAGGATGGGTCCTTTTTCCACTATTTTAGTGAAAGTGGTAACACAGTGCAACCTGAATAATGAGCCATGTCAGGATGTGAGTTCTCCACAAAGAGGGTGACCATGTATTTCTCTTTGAGAGGGGTTTTCACTTGGCTTGCTAGTGCATGCCACCTTTTAAGGTAGCTAGAAAAGGTTTCAGCTTCACGTTGCTTCTCTTTGAGGAGATCCAAGGTATCAGTGTCCTCCAAATTGAAGAAGTAAGAAAAAAAAAATTCTGAAAGATCTGCAAAGGATTTTATGGACCCTCGTTCTAGACTCATGAACCATTCTAGGGCATTGTCTATCAAGCTTCGTGGAAACAAACGCAAGAGGTAGTTGTCATTGTGCATAACTTCCTAACACTAGGAATAAAACTCTTGCAAGTGGGCCTTAGGATCTTTGTTTCTCTTGTATCTATTAAACTTTGGTATCTCAAAGTGTTTTGGGAAGGGAATTAATGAGATGGATGGGTCAAATGAATAAGGACATATATCTTTGAATTTAAAGGATTGCTTACTAGTCCCGGCTTGGAGATCCTTCAAAGTAGCTTTGATTTCCAATAGATCGGCATTGATTGGTCGTGTAGTCAAGGTAGATGGGTTGGATGGGTATGGATGGTAAGATAGTGGAGGATCTTGTTGTGATACTATGTGAACATTAATATATGGGTTTTGATAATTAGAGGATGATGTCCCTTGCTAATGTGTCAGGGGTGTTTGTTGGTATGGAGGTTGTTGTTGTAAGGTGGAGTATGGATTAGCCTGGAAATTATGGGTGACATAATGTTGAGGAACATGAATGAAGTGTTGTGGATTAGTTTGTTGGTACTAGGGGTATTGTTGTGATGACATGTAGGGTGGTTGTTGCTAGAAATTGTTGCATGGGTTGAGATGGAATGTTGTGTTGTGGTTAAGTTTGCAGACATAAAATAGATGTGAGTATTGGAAATATGCCTCAATAATCATAGGTTGAAACCTCCATTAGAGCAAAGTCGGTATGACATCTATCATGTCTGGCCGACTAGCAGATTGGTAGCATCATGTTTTGTACAAGTCGTTGTGACCAAGTTTCTGTCTTTCTGAATGCTTTCACTATGGAGTTGTCGCTGTGACAAGGAGTGTTCAATACGACCTCTTAGTGCTCAGGAGACCTCTAGCCGACAGGCCATTCAATCATGTATCAGGGAGACTCATGGCCACCATGGGCTTCAGGGTAGCTTATAGTGGCTAAGTGAGAAGTCCCAGCAAAGTGTTAGAGTCTCGCTGATAGTATGTTACATGTTGGTCTTCGGCGTAGCTTATAGTCTATCGGTAAGAAGTCTTACTGATGTGCAAAGGTCTCACCGACGGAGGTTCAAATGTTGTTCATCGGTTTAACACAAAGGCTTTCAGAGAAACATCTTAGCGACTGGAGGATGTCTTTCTGATAGCCTAAGGCTATCGGGGTAACTTATATGTGTTTGATATGATCTCTCAGCGAAAGACATATGTCTTGGCAACATTTGATGGTTTTGATGTAACTTAGTGTTGTTCGATGAAACCTCTTGGCAATAATGTTAAGTCTTGTTGACTATCCTTTGGACTCGGTATGACAAATGACTTCGGTATGACCTTTGGTGACTCGGCGTGGGGTCCTGGCAATAGCGATAGATCTCATTGACTGCTTGATGGTTTGATGTAACACAAGAAGGCTCGTTGAGATGTCTTGGCGAGAGTGATACTCTTGCCAAAAGGAAATTTGAAGCTGATACATGTTGTAAGCTCGGTGAAACATCTTGGCGACTACGGTAACTCTTGGCAATGACGATATGAAGTCTATGTGGCATCGGCAAGACACTGTTAGTGTCTCACCGAGATGCCAACACAATGTGAATTCTGTTGACCGTTTGACCGTCCTATGTGAAGTCTCATGGACCAATAGGAGAAGCCGAATCTGAACAGTTGGAAGATTGTTTGTTGTGACGGTTATGTGAGGAAGCTCGACGGACATGGATCGACATGGATATACTCTGTGATTGTAGATTGTGATTGGTTGGATAGTCAGTTGGTTTGTTGGTTGGATTCGACAGATTATTGTTGATCAGTAAATGTATTATAATCTGTAAAGGTTGTAACTTGAAAGTTTATGTTCGAATATTTTTCACGGTGAATGTTGTTGTACAATGACACCAGAAAGATAAGTCTGGAATTTGTATGTAATCTTTGTTACTGTAATACAAATTGATTTCTCTTGGTGTGGTGGGTTTTTCTCTCGTAAGGGTTTTCCCACATATATTTGGTGTTCATGTGTGATTGACAAATACTCTGTTTCATAGTGCATCTTAATTGGATTGTAATTGTAAATTTTAAAGTGTATCTGCATTTTTCCCTGAGGTATTGACGTTAGGAGAATTGTTTTCCGCATCTAATTTTCCTTACAGTGAGGAATGGGGATGTGGTTGGGATTAAGGTCGAGATGGATTTCCTTGCGATTGGTGGGGTGGTTGTTGTGATGCAACCGAAGGATTATGTAGTGATTTTTGTTGATGATGTGCTTGAGGTGTGATGGAGACATTCTGCAAAGGAGATTGTTGAGTGACAATGGGGAAATTGGGTTGGGATGTACCTTGTGGAGGCATGTTGGATTGAGGAGGTTGTTGGGATGTGAATGGAGGTGGTGGAAGACTTTTGGTCCTAGGAGGCGGAGGCAAGGGGTGAAAGGGTTGCCTCCAACATTTACTTGAGGTGGATTTTGAAGGGGTGGTGTGGTCAGCATTAATGGAGGACGTTGCAAAGTGTTTTGTGGCATACCATAAGTGAAAGGGTCATTAGGGTCAGGTGTTTAGGAATCACTTATGAGTGAAATTAGGGCATGTGGAGGATTTTTGACATGGTAGAGGATGACATTTCCGAATTTAGGTTGATACCAACCATCTACTGGAGGCATATTGGGGATGTATGCATCACCAGGTGCATTGGGTATGGAATTGCCATATTTGGATGGGTCAACACCTGATGGGGGTTTGACACCTTTCTCAATTAGGTGGGCCAAAATTTGTTCCCCATGTCATTCGAGGAGATGATCTATCATTCGTGCATTGGTGGGATTATTGAAATGTTCCTCAAGTGTGAGTTTGGGTTGATTGATCATGCTCTCTTCACCAAGTGGCGAGTTGTTTTGTTCCTCAATGTTGGATTGTGATGAAGTACCAAAATGGGGATCTTGGGGAGCATTTACAATGTTGTGAGGATCTTAAGGAGTATTTTCCACATTGTTAGGATCTTAAGAGGTATTAAGTTGGGAACCTTGACCTTGTTGTTCCATTTGTTTCTTAGTTTGTCACCGAGTTTGAACAGGAATAAGAATACAAGACTAGTGTAAATATGGGGGTAATGGTTAGATGATTATGTGATTGGATAAATATTGGCTTAGATGATTGGATGAATTTGATTAGAGGACTAGAGTGGTTTGATTAGATAGATTAGATGATTGAATGAAGTTGGTTGGATAGTTGTGATTGATTGGATGGGTTTGATTGAATGGATGTGATTGGATTGATTAGATAATTGGATAAGTGTGATTGGTTTGATTGGACGATTAGATGATTGGATAGAGTAGATCAAGTGATTGGATAGGTGTGATTGGATTAAAATTAAATGATGAAAGACGTAAGGGATCCTAAACCTAGTCAGAAAATCACCCTTTGTGACCTAGAGCGTTGATTGATCAAATGGATGATCATGGCACCGAATCCACCTCAAGATAGAAATGGATTTATTTGGGATAAGAATGATAATTTACGACACTGAATTCACCTCAAGATGGAAGTGAATTGATTTGGGTTAAAGTTGATGATTGATATGAAGGATAACAATTAAATTCAAGCGTTAAGGTCAATTTGGATAACTTTTAACACAAGGTTTAGGTAGTTTGATGATGAGTGGTTTTTATATGATATGGATTAGGTGATACAAATGGTAAGATTTTAGTGAAACAAGTTCACTAGGTGATGATATGTGATTCCCAAATTAGTTACCAGAAAATTCAAAATGAGTGGGTGGATTGAGAGGATCAAATGGAGGTTTAGGATGACTAAATGGAGATTTTGGAGGCTAAATAGAGGTTTGGAATGATTAAACGGAGGTTTAGAATGACAAGATGGAGGTTTGGAATGATTAAACGAAGGTTTTGGAATGATTAAACTGAGGTTTGGAGGCTAAATGAATCTAAATAGGGTGAATTTGACTATTCAGGAAGGAAAATTCGCCTCACCGTAGTAAACAGGAGGGAAAACTTGCCCCACTGTAGCAAACAGGAGGGAAAATTCACCCCATTGCAATAAATAGAAGGGAAAATTCACCCCACTACAACGAACAGGGACTTGGTTTAGATGAAAATGACTATGGCAAGGACTTGAAATGACAACAATAAAGCCAATTTGTCAAAAAGTTTACTAGTTTCTCACAAGAAAACACTTTCAAACAAGCACAATTCTACGATTAGTGTTAAGGGTATGGCCATTAGAGGTCTTAATCTAGGATGCACAAGGTGTCTAGGGAGTCCTTGATATACTTTCGGTATGTAAGGAACAACCATGAACACCATCGAATCACAAGCATGAGTCGAGAACCCCAATGAGATACTGAAGGGCTCGGACCAACTCTTCACGTCTATCTAGGTATCACCCTAGCTTCGACACTCCGCCAATTATGACGCGACTGGATTGAGGTACAACTTTCACTCTCCCTCCTTTATATACCCTTCTGGTACGCATGGTTGTAATCGTCCGTTGGGGTGATGAAATCCCCAAGTAGGTTCCACTAGAAAGAAGGCACTAATTGTTTCCAACTACTCCCTAGGTTCACATGAAGTGCAAGGGGAAAGTGAAAAAAAACTAATGCCCCCTTTAGGTAACACAAAAAGACAGACACAACAAACAATGGATATTACTTCCCCTAATTAAACTATGTTCCTAGATTAACGAAAAACAACAAGGATAGCTTTGGAAATCTGTGCAAACCGAAGGTCCTGCAAGCAAACATTAATTGTTTTATCCTTCTTTCTATGCCAATTACACAAGAATATGCTACAAAATGTTAGCAAAAACATCAATATCCTTGCAAAAAAACAAGGTTAGGGAGTTAGAACCGAAAAATAGCTAAAAAATGGAGCAAAAACTAAGCTAAAACGATCATTTTACCTCCCATGTGTTGTTTTGGGGCATATCCGCTCCACTGCAATAACCAAGAGGGAAAATCTACCCCACTACAGTAACTAGGTGGGTAAATTCACCCCATTGCAACAAAATATTAGAAACAGTTTTTAGCTTAGGGAAAATCCACCTCGTTGCAGTAAAATGTCAAAAATAATTCTTAGATTAGGGCATATCCGCCCCTCTGTAGAAAACTAGTTAGAAACAAAATATAAATAAGGTTGTATTTGCCCCTCTGCAGCAAACTTGTTAGAAACAAAATATAGATAAGGGTGTATCCACCCCTCTCTAGCAAACTAGTTAGAAACAAAATATAGGTAAGGTTGTATTCGCACCTCTACAGAAAACTTGTTAGAAAAAAAATATAGATAAGGGTGTATCCGCCCCTCTGCATCAAACTAGTTAGAAACATAATATAGGTAAGGGTGTATCTGCCCCTCTATAGCAAACTTGTTAGAAATAGAATATGGGTTAGAGCGTATCCACCCCTCTACAACAAACTAGTTACAAATAGAAAATAGGTTAGGGTGTATCCACCCCTTTGCAGCGAACTTGTTAGAAACCAAATATAGATAAGGGCATAGTCACCCCTTTGCAGTCAAATGGAGCCCGCACAGTTGCATTTCTACAGTGAACCAAAGGGTACAGTCACCATTCTATAGCGAACTAGAGGGTGCAGTCACCCCTCTATAATGTACAGGAGGGCGTAGTCGCCCCTCTACAATGACCAGGAGGGCATAGTCACCCCTCTGCGACTTGTACTTGCAAAGAATCTCAACAAAAACAAATGAAAAATAGAGGAACCCATTTGTGGGTCCCACCGAGCATGCCATAAATGTGATCCTAAATGTTTATCTATCCTAAATATGCAAAAACAGCTATAATGCAATGAGAGGAAAACACAAAGGGACACCTCAAGATTAGCCTAAGAAATTGTGCAAGTGCTTATACCTTCTCTATGTTGATGAATCTCTTAGTTGGCCCTTGTGAATGTAAACTTGTATGCTCCTTGGATGGCTATGGATATGACTAAATGCAAGAATGAAAATATGATAGGATGCAAATGCAAAATGGCTTGGCTAAATGAGTGAAAATACTTGTGAGTTGAGTGCTCAAAAGGACAACATAAGGATGCTAAAATGACTAAGTGTTGAAAATGCCTTAGAGGAGGGGGTATTTATAGAGAAACTTGAATTCTCTAGAGAATTCAATGGTTGAGATTGAGCCACTAAGGTCAAGATGATGTGGAAGTGAGGTGGAAGGGAGTTACATGATGTGGAGGAAGGACAAGTACCTTGGGGGGTGAGAAGATTTCCTCAAAAAGTAGCTTCATGTCCCCAAGTGAGGATGAAAGTGACATTTGAGGAATTTTGGAATTCCTCGAAAATCTCCATGGGAAATGAGAAAGTGGTTGGGGAAATAAATGTGAATTAAAAATTCACATACTTGGGAGAATCTAGTGGATAAGAGAGGGTTTCCAAAAGTGTGGGAATTTTTCACATGTGAGTGAGTTGACAAGTCAAATGTTCTAGAAGTTGCATGGTGATAAGGTAAGCCTTGGAAGGATCAAATGTTAATTAAAAATTCACATGGGGAAGAGAGGGACCTAGGATAAATAAATGTGAATTAAAAATTCACATGGGAAAGAGGGTTAATGCTAAGAAAGGTAAATGGAAAGATTGACTAAAAAGGGATGCTAAATGTGGTTAATGACTTTGATTAAGGTTGTGAAAATACATGATTAGGATAAGTTAATAAAATATTAGAAGCAAGTGGAAAATGTAGGAGGATGTTACATTAATCTTTGATTAACAAGATGCACATCATAATTATGAATTAATTAAATTAATCCAAATTACAAAGGGATTATGGAGAATGGGACAAGGAGAGAGAAAAAGGAAGAATTTAAAATTGATTCTATTCAAAAAGGTTAAATGACTAAATTAAATAAATTGATGTATTTATTTAATTTAGAGAGGAAAAAAATGTAAGGTAAAGCATTTAATTGTTAAATTAAACACTTTAAGGACTTTAGGCAGAAAGTGTAATATTAATTAAATAAAGTAATATTGATGAATGGATGAATAAAGAGGTGAATTTGATCATATGGGAGTGATTAAATTTAGATGTCTATAGGGCTAACCAATTAATAAGTATACATGTGAATAAGTCAAGCATGTACATGTGTGAATAAGGGAAGCACAAGTAGTCACAGACATGTAAGACTTGAAGTATACACATGAATAGATAGTATACACAACTTAATACAAAGTATATGCATCAATACAAGGTATACGCATGAAAAAGTGTAAGTCGCAAAGTATAGATTGGAACAAATGTAAGTCACAAAATATACATGTAAGTTGTATACACTTGAATACACGTAACTCATATATCTATTGAACCATGAATTTATAATGCAAATATGGACACCATCGATAAAAAAAATTTGTATTAACCAAATAGCCATGTATGCATACATCAATATATGTCGATATAAGTGTAAAATATAGGTACAAAATAGCCATATAGGCTTACAAGAATGCCATATAGGCATACAATGTCAAATATATCCAATACAAAATATGTACAAAACTGCCATGTAGGCATACAACAAAGGGTTATGGAATCAAAATTCATTTCTCTCCATGCTCTAGAAATAAATTATTTCCCTTTGCTTGTCGATCCGATGGTGATAAGTCTATTGTGTTGTACTCAAGGAGTGCTCCTACTGCTCCTACTATTAAGTTCTTGGTGAAGTTCTAACTATTACATTAAGAAGTAAAGACATTAATATTTAGAAATTACATTATAAAAAATGATATATTTAACAAAATAATCACTTATTTCTATCTCACAATCACTCTCCATGAGAGAAATATTCACACGCCCATGCTGAGGTGTGTTGAAGCCCAATATAAACCATCCAAATAGAAATTAAACTATGAATTAATAATAGTTTGATTTTTCACTAGAACTAACATCTATAACAACGAATGTAAATTGAAATTTAGTAATTTTCCTCATACCTCCCCTATCAAAGCCATCGAGGATTGTATAACAGATGAAATACCGATATCCATTTCCCTCATAACATTTGGATGTGTTTCCGCCACCAACATTTGAAAATAAAACAACAAATTATTCAATCACAAAAACTACAATAGCAATCCACGTCATGACTTATAATTTATGAGGTTGTATAGGTATTTTCATGATGTAATAAGGCTTAAATAGACATTTTTGAGTTTGCAATGGTCTTTGGTAGTCATTTTAGGCATAAATTGTAAAGTTGCAGAATCTTAACAAAAGTTGTCATTCAATGTTGTAAAAATGCAAAAAAGTGACAAGCAAATGCAATTGGAAGCTGCTCCTAGACTTATTACTTATGCTATGTGAAGTAATTGTATTATTGCTTATGTTGACTTTCTAAATAACTATATTGTAGTTGAAATTTTGTCATCTATCAACATCTAGTTATTAGTTATGGAATGTGAAGTAATGCTTTGAGTTTGAATGATGTGCAATGCAGCGTAATCAACGCTATGAATATAAACTACACAAATCTATTAAGTACAATTCATGAGTTAAACTCTTTATTCTATTACCTACATGTAGGTTTGAGTAAATGCACTGGAACTGGGAGGTGTTTTCTGGAAACCTCCAATATTAGCCTGTTCAACATCCAAAATCACATATTAAAATACCATTCATTAAACAATGCTATTAACATGTAATAAATTTATAATTGCTTACTAGTTACATACCCCACCAATAGGTGTATTGCATAAATAAGTAGGTGGAGGGCCGGTGTATCCAGTTTCAACACTGTGACCCTACAATTTTATTAAAATCATAAAACTAAATTAGTTAATCTTGCATTTCAAAATTGAAATTTAATAAATTAAATTCAATGAACATGCTAACTTTTACCTAACTATCAATGGCATATGCCTCATAAAAAATTTCAATTTCCTTCTCCATCTCCATAGCTATAGATGGATCCTGCATAGCAACCTCCTGAGTGTTAGTGGGGTCATATGAACAAGTCGTCCTGTAAGATTGACACACATGGGTTTGAAGGCCACCACTCAAAGACTCCCCTAGATGGCATTGTAGAATAGGGCTAGTATGATGGATGACACTATGGGTCAAATTCTTGATCACCTGCAATTTCTCTACGCCGGCACTCTCCTTTGCAATGGAAGGCATAACAACGTGCTCACGAGGCAGCCTAGCGAGAATTCATCTCTCTTGCCGTGTAGGATCTGGCTATGCACTAGGTCTATCCTGAGCTGACCCCCCACCTCTCCCTTGGAAGTCCCTCATATCAGAATAATTTGGGATTTTTTTCAATATGAACTCACTATATAGTTTCATAAGAAAATACTATGGGACTTCACAATTGTTGCATGGTGGGTAATCAAAGACCATGTACCACCTCTCATAAAAATAGTTCCTAATATGTTGGTGGTGGCACCAATGAATAGGAAACCTCTTCACATTGAGGTTAATATTTTAATTTGTGTGTGGGTCAGTGAATAATGAGCACAAATCACCTTAATTGTAATTTTTAAATCCTTTACATCTTTATATGATAGTTTATCCACATAATAAGCCCTAGCTGCCTGCCTCTTATCTTGCCATCCAGTTATTTGTTTGCTAATTGAATCTACATTTTTTAACACATCTTTCAATGAACTTGCTAGGGCCATTCTTTCTACAATTGAACCATTTGGATCACTCAACCTACTGATTAAATCCTCTATTTGTTGAGTGCCAGGAGGGTGTTGAGTGATTGGTGGAGGAGGTTGTTGTTGAGGTTGATTTTATTATTGAGGTTGATTTTCTTGTTGAGGATTTTGTTCTTGAGGATTTGGTTACTTTTCTTGTTGAGTATTTTGAGGTTTTGTAGGTTCATTTGAATCTCCTACAAATTTTAAAAAATAAATATCAAATACAACCTAAAACTAACAAATTTGAAAAAAAAAAGAAAACAATCCTTACCTCTCACACCTCCTCCTCATCGTGGTGCCATCCATGTGAAGAAATAGTAACCATTGGTGAAGATTTTTTCATAATTCCTCCTCCTAGAACGCGGGCACAAAAAATGGGGGTTTTGGTTGCGAGCACAACATAAAATATAGTCAAAATGAAGAATGAATGAGAGTTTCACTTTTTTTTTCTTTTAACTTGCCATAACACAAGCACATTATAACACACTCACGTTATGGGCTCGTTGTGCCTGAGCCTCAGGCTCGGCACTTTAAGCCATAACGTGAGCACGTTATAATGTGCTTGCATTATAGCGCATTCATGTTAAGGCTCAGGCACAACGAGCCCATAACATGAGTGCATTATAACACACTCGTGTTATAGCGCATTCATGTTAAGGCTCAGGCACAACGAGCCCATAACATGAGTGCATTATAACACACTCGTGTTATAGCGCATTCATGTTATGACTTTTCAAAAAAAATAATTGAAAGTGTCCACAAATTTTCCACTCATCTCCATGCACCTACCCACATACCTAAGAGCTCTCCATTTTACATTTCCTCCTTTCCCACGTACCCTTCTAACTTTCTTATTTCTTGACAACTTTGTCATTGCAAGCTTTGAAATTCCAAATAAAACCCTACACATACCCTACTACATAAAACCCGTGTCCAGCCTTAGAGCTCTCCATTTTACATTTCCTTCTATGACACATGCCCTTATTTATTCATCTTGTTGACTATTCAAATTTCTCCAACTAAGAAAATGAACCATTTTATGTGTCTAACTATGATAAAACTTCATTAATGCGATGATCTAAAATTTTAACACATCTTCTTGGCCATAACCAAACAAATATCCTTCCCTCACATTGCAAGATGCCAAGTTGCTACCTCTGCTTTCAGTTTGTTTTTTGTTGCCACGTATATGTTCAACAACCAACATGTAAAACCTATCTATGGTCTTGAAAACATTAATTTTATTTTTAGCCTTACTCTTATCATGAGTAGACGTATCATCCAATGTTTATGGCAAAGGGATTCTATTAGTGGATACTAAAAACAATAAACATTAATATAAAGTTATATGTACAATAATAAAACATATATTTGTAGGCACTTGCTTGGTTTGGCCATTCATAGCATAGAGTACACAATACTCTAGCAACGTGAAATTGCATCTTAAGAATGCTTTAGATCACTTTTTCTTCCAATAAAAAATAATTAGTACAAACTTTTTGGGTTTCAGATTTCTTTAGTACATACTGTGGTGGATCTTGGAATAGAAGAGTGGGTACCAAAGCATAATTCATTGAGAGATTTTCTTTGCTACACTACATTTGGAGCTATCATAGATCCCCATTTCTATTGTTAGACATTTAGCGTAGAGATGGTGAATGCCATTAAAAATCAAGAGCTTCCAACCTAATTCATCTCTACAAATGGGTCTTGGAGTTGTCTCACAAGTTAGCTGCTACCAGGGACCAGTAGAATCATTGGAGCTCCCCTGTTTGGGTTGCTTTAAAAGGTAAACAAGCACCAATAGATTAAAAATTAATAAAAAAAATATTTCACAAAACTCCACCCTGCAATACAAAAAATGGATTTTATTTTATTTTATAAACAATATTACTTTATCCAAAATAGATGTAATGTTAAAGAAACCTCTAGCCATAATTTTTTTAGGGTTTTAACGCATTCTTTGACATGTATTTTGGTTTAGGGAATGAGTTGAATGATGCAAAACATGATTGAGGGATTGTATTTTAAGATAGAAACATATAATGAGAATCTCTTCCTCTCTCTCCATTGAATCCCTAAATTAATTAATATCTTCTTGACTTTGCAGTTTTTTTTTAATTGTGGTTTGGTCATTTTCATTTACCACTTCTCCATTGCCCTACCAATTGAATTCATGTACTGCCCAAATGTATGCCCAAAAAACAAACCAAAAATTTCCTTAATTGAACTTCCACACAGGTCTTCCTTGACATGTAAAAAAATAGACCAATATGTCCACAAATTCAAATATAGTCATACAATTATTCAGCGTACCCCATTGTACACCTAAAATGCAATTGCTAGTTAGTACTATCTAAGGATAACAAGAGTGAGAATAAGACAAAATCTAACAAATAAGAAGTAACAAATTCAAATGGTCTTTTAATTGTTCAATGTGGTCTCATATCTTGGAGATTTTTAATAATAATTTTAGCTTTTTGAGAAGTGGTACACCACTCGCAATGAACAAGAAGCATATTTCATGGAAAAATGGCTACCAACATAAATTTGGAAAAATATTTTCATTTTTTAATTTTTAGCAAATTTTATAGTAGAACTAATTGCATATCATACAACAACTTGGAATGAACCAAAGAATATATATAGATCATTTGGCATAGTCTGGAATGATAAGGTCTTGAAAGACAAGAAAATTAAATTAATGGACCTACAAAAAATAACAATTCTAACCAAAAAAATTTAGAAAATTTGGTTATTGTAGTTGGAAATGTTGGAACACAAGACAATTAATTTCTTTCCCACAAAAAAAATTGTTGTACAAGACTAGTTTAATGAATGGTTCTAACAAATGTTGTTGCCTCTTCAACTCAAATAAATCTAGTGTTGTATTTCTATAATCATTGTTTTATATTGTATTATGTAAAAATAATTTTATATGATTGAGGATGATCTTTGATAAAAAGAACATGCAAAAATGGGCTCAATCAAATTGCTTGAGATGAAATGAGGGTCACAACCGTGCATGTTTCTCCCAAGTCTTTAAATAAGATTTTCTTTCATTGAGGTAGTGTGTGCTAGCAAAATTTTGGAGGTTGAAGTCTTTGGTGTCAAATTATAATTTGTATCTATAAATCTAGAAATAACCTTCTATTGAAATAATTAAAATCTCCTCAAGAATTTATCAAATGATAAAATAATTTATTTTTTGCATATGAATTTATTTGACCTTGCATCCATGAATATTGTTGAGTAAAATAATTAAATCAATTCCTCAAATCATGGTCCATAATATAAATGATAGCGTTTAAGCAATCTAGAAAAAAATATTTGGATGAAGGATCATCCCATCGGGTGCACTTGAATGAATTAAGTAAATGTAGAACAAAACTAAAAACCAATTTTTAACACATGCAAACCTCAAATGAAGTTTGAATTTAATTTTCTTGTCCTTTGACATGAAGGACTGTAGATTTTCACCTATTGTGGAAACTCTTCCATAATATGATGGTGACATAATTCAGATATTTAGAAATGTATTAGAGATTATTTAAAGAGCTCCTCCAATTCCTAAAAAAGAGTGGAGGAAATTTGTAGATTTCTAGTTGAAAATATGAATGACCAAGATTGATTTAATCAATCTGAAGGACTACAAATTTGATATATAGTTAACTAATTTGATTGACAAGAATACTCAATTGATTGATTAGTCAACTAACCTAGCTCACTAGTTAACTAGATTGATTGATTAATCAACTAACTTGATTGTTCAATCAACTCGTTTGATTGTTCAGTCAACTAATTTGATTAAAAGTTAACTTGATCAACTAACTAGTTAACTTTTTTGATTGATGAGTAAAAAGCAAATTTAAATTGATCAACTAATTTTCCTTAGGTTTGAATTCTTTGAAATTTTATGATAGAATCTAATTAACACTCTTCTAAATCTTTTTTTAAAGACCACCATAAATTTAATATCTTAAATCTTGAAGCTAAATTGAAGTACAGACTCACCAATTAGAATTTCATATCCTTCTAAGTTGGTGTTGCTTCTATCCCTACATAGATGCTACATAAAACATGGGTAAGTATTTTTAAACCCTAGTGGAACCAATATTACGTGATACCCCATTTTGTGATTACAAACCTAACAAAGGACATGCTTGGTTCTTGTTGTATTTTCTTATGGTGGAAAAAATCAATAACATGGATTTATAGTATTTGTTGGATCTTGATATCACAAAGTGTAAATTATTTGGTCAACAATTATTGATCCAAAGCTTTCTCACTTTTCTTGGTGTGTTCTCTACTAGTGTCTTCTTATTTTTTCTCGATTTATTCATCTGGGAGTTGTCAATACCCTTTGTCATTTTTGTAGACACTAGGATACTATCAAGTGTCTCTTCTAGTTTAATTTTAGATCCCAAGCTACTTGAAATTGGATCCATGATTTTTATAAGCCTTTTAGACCTAAGCCATTTTGTTGGCATATGATCCATTTAAGGAATTGGGTAAGAATTCTTGCAAATTTCACCTATATATGACATGATTTTTGAGTAATTCTATTCAACTTTTGAAAAGATAAAAATGTTCTCTTTTCATGATTTTATGTTGATATTTATCTCTCTATGCATACTAAGCATGATTTTCTCTAATATTTTCATACACATACAAATGCAAGCTAATAAAATTACAATTAACTTGCTCACCTACATGTGCTTCTTGACCATCAAGGTAACGTAACTTCTATGATTGTCAATGCTCCACCTCCCCTCCTTTCAATAGGAATCAATCCCCTCCTTGGGGATATTGACATAGACACAGTCATAATGTCTATGGACCTGATTCTCGTGACTCACATGCTTCCTTACCACCTCAACATAGAGCTTAAGGTCACAATACTCATGGTTGGTCCCAACCTTCTCATCTTGATTCAATTTACTTTTACCCTCATGATAAAGGTGCTCCTAGAACTGGCTAGAAAACAAGTTTGATTGCCTTGCCCTGGCATTTTCTCCTACCAAGAATGATACCGAGCCTCTTGATGTTGAGCATGCTAGCAAAGAAGGTGTTATTATAGGTTGCAAGTCAATTCCAAACAATCAATACCTTCCTGATAGTTGAGACAAAACTAATGACCATGATCCACATCTTCCTCCAACTAACTCCAAATTTTTTATTGCTTAACAACTCTACTACTTATCTATTTATTAGTTTTTCTCTTTAAATATTTTTTCAAGACTTAATCTTACATTTGATATATGACTTTTTCCAAATTTTTAAGAATATAATGTAATATAGAAGTTTAGATAAACTTTGACATATGAATTTTTCCAAATCCTTAAAAAAAAATGTAGAATAGAACTTTATATAAAATAATACAACATTACATCATAAATCATATCATTTAGTACTAGAGATGGTTCGAAGTCAATGTTGATGATCATTAACATCCGGATCACACATGTCTAGATCTGGAGAGTTGCGTGCTGGGTTTATCATTGACCAACTGGTTCTTGTCAGTAAATTAATCTCTGTATCATGAATTTTACTCTGTGGCTCTCCTCCCTTTTGTGGGCTCTGTCTACCAATTTTCTGCAAACACCAAACACCAAATGGCTGGCAATATGTCGTGGGCTAAACGGTTGTGTCCAGCAAATTATTGCAAGACATCGTGGGCTAAACGGTTGTGTCTGGCAAATTATGTCAAGGGTGGTAGCAAACTTGCAATGGATTGGATCATGAAGAAGAGCAGCGGCCTTCCAAATATGTTCAGTTACAAAGATCTCAAGGCCGCCACAAACCAGTTCACCAATGAGATCGGCAGAGGAGGATTCGGGTGTGTATACCAAGGAACTCTAAAAGACGGCACAAAAGTGGCTGTGAAGCGCCTCCACAGCGCCGCCGGAGGCATGGATGAATTTCTTGCAGAAGTGACTGCACTCGCTTCCCTCAACCATTCCAATCTGGTTCGCTTGCACGGCCTCTGCGCCGACGATTCTCGTTATTTGTTGGTCTATGAATTCATGGAAAACGGTTCTCTTCACGACTGGCTGTTCGATTCGAACAGAGAACCGCTGGACTGGAAGACCCGGCATTCCATTGCGCTACAAACCGCCCGCGGCCTCCAATACTTGCACCAGGATTCGTCTTCCCGTATACTTCATTTAGACATAAAGCCGCAGAACATCCTGCTGGACGAGAATTTCACAGCAAAGGTAGCTGATTTTGGGCTGGCCAGAGTTCTGAGAAAGGATGAAAGCCGGGTCGTGACAGTGCATGTGAGAGGAACGCCCGGGTATATTGCTCCTGAATATGTTTTGGATTATAGAATTACTGCCAAAACTGACGTTTTTAGCTACGGAATGGTGCTTCTTGAAATCGTGAGCGGGCGCCGGGTTGTGGATAAGTCAGAAATCTGTGAGCAGTGGTATTTGCCTTCCATTGCCTTGGAAAAGATGAAGCAGGGGAAATTGGCGGATCTGTTTGACAGTCGACTTGGGTCGGTTTCTGCAGAGGCAAGGGAGGCGTTGGAGAGAATGATCAAGTTGGGTCTGTGGTGTGCTCAGAATAATTCCGCGTTAAGGCCGAGTATGGGCAGTGTGGTACAAATTCTTGAGGGGCATGTTGAGATTTTGGACCCACCTGGTGAGACTGAATTTTCCTTCGGGCCGATTTGTGAAGAGGAGGAAAGTATCAAGATCTGGGAGAAACCATCTTTTGCGGATCGACCGCAGTCCTCTTCTTCTTCTTCTTCTTGCGTTATGTCTTCTGTGGATTAAAGAACGGGTAAAGTTTGAACAGTGGGAAGTTGCTGGTGCAGGCGCATGGAAGAGCTTAAAAAAAGTTTCCTGGTAGAAAATTTTTGACAAAGATTTTTCTTTATAAAAAGCCAAGGAAATGTTGTTGGAATATTTAATATTCCGCAGTCAGCAGAAATGTCAGCTCAGCCCCCACGTCAGATGAAGACTTCCAAGTTGCAGCCAACATAACCTACAACATTCAAGATGGTAGGTTAATTTGAATTTTGAAATCTAGCGCTCATGTTTGAGTTTGTAATTGTTGTTGCAGCCTGCCAGCATTAAATGAATTAGGTGAATTTGAAATTTGAAAGTAGCGCTCATTCTTATGAGCATTTTCAAGTAAGACAAAAGAATGTCTTTGTATTCGTTGGAGAGAGAAGAGTATGCATAATTTTTGTATTGGAAGGTGACCCTACAACAGCAGATGGAAAAGGGAATGTTCAGCATAGATCAATGACAACATCAGCACAGGGAATGTTTTAGCAGACGCAGTGCATTGTCAGCTACAGCTACAGGATTGTAGCAGTTCATGTATTTCGGTGTGAGAGTAGCACCATTTGTATTGGACATCTATCCAAATTAGTTTAGATTTATTTTTTTCATGTAAATTAGAGCATTTCCTTTGAGTTTTTGGTATTTTGAAGAAAGCAAGGAATATATGCAAAGTTATTTTCTATCTGTTTAGTCTTACTATCACTGTGTGTACTCTGTGCATTTTTTGCGTCTTTATTTTTGTCTATCAGTCCAGTAAAAACAACAAAGTTGTGTATCAACACCCCTACCGCCCCAAAAAAGTGGTATCAGAGCCCTATTTTTCTGGGCAGTCAATTAGTCAAGTTAGTCAGTTTATTTATTATGGGTAAAGCCCTAGGTTATCTAGGCATTGTCTAATATTCTCAAATTTGAGAAATATGGCAGGAGGTGAGAACAAAGGTTGGCAACAACCACCAAATTTTAATGGAAAAAATTATGATATATGGGCTAAGAAGATGAGAACCATCTTAGTTGCAAATGACCTATGGGAGTTGGTCACAAATGGGTTCATTGATATCATAGACCCAAATGCATTTGTTTCCCTTTCAAATGCACAAAAAAATCAGGTGAAAGATATAAGAATGAAGGATGCCAAAGCCCTCAGCTTAATTGAGGCAGCCTTGAGTGAGGCTATTTTCCCACGTATTGTAGCAACAAATTACTCAAAGCAAGCTTGGGATATATTTCAAAATAGTTATAAAGGGACTGACAAAGTGAGGCTATCCAAGTTGTAGCTCTTGAGAAGAAACTTTGAGATTCTACAAATGAAAGATAATGAGTCCATTTCAAATTTCCACACCAAGGTTTCAACCCTGGTAAATCAGTTGAGAGTCAATGGAGAAATAATGGAAGAGAAAAGGATTGTTGAGAAAATCCTAAGAATTCTGCCTAATAAGTTTGACTATGTAGCAGTTGCCATTGAAGAGGCAAAAGACTTGTCTCAAATGACCATAGATGAGTTGATGGGTTCACTACAAACCTATGAGCAATGGTTGAATAGATCTGGTCCATCCCTAGAGCAAGAATTCAAAGCTCAAACCAATACAAGAAGTCATGGAAGAGGAAGAAACAATATAGGAAGAGGTCAAAGAGGCAAAGATATAAACAATTTTGGAAGAGGAGGTTCTAACAGCACAAAGGTGATGAGAAGCTCACTGTCAGCAAACCTCTGGAACCAGAGGGTGAACCACAGTTCAAATCAAAGGAGTGACAAAACAAATGTGTAGTGTTATTACTATCACAAATATGGCCATTATGCTAGTGAATGTAGAAAAAAGCAGCGTGACCATGGAGGCCAAAATGCTAATGTAGAAAATGAAAACAAAGCTGAAAATGACAAACAGTCACATGTTTTCATTGTATGCAATCTTCCTGATCACAACAATGATGAAGTATGGTACTTGGACAGCGGATGTAGCAACCACATGAGTGGTAACAAGAATTTATTTACTTCCATTGACAACAATCTAAAAATTGAGATCAAAATGGGAAATGATGAGAAGGTTCTCATCATTGGAAAAGGTGTAGTCAACATCCAAACCAAGAATGGTGAGAAGCAACAAATCCAGGATGTCTATTGTGCCCTTGGCATAAAACATAACCTATTGAGCATTGGAAAAATGGTCTAAAATGGTTCCAAGATCCTGATGGAGAATGGAGAATGAAAAATATTTGATAGAGGAGGCAGCAAAAGAGTGATGGTTGCAATGCAAATGATGAGAAACTAAATGTTTCCTCTAAGAATGCACATAATGTCTATGACAGAAATAAAAGATGGTCAACAACAGTATTGTTCACCGGCACTGATCGTAGTTTTAGAATAGTTGGCGGTCGAAAAACAGTCTGCATTCAAGATAGTCATCAAAGACCCATCCAAGCTATGGCATTTAAGGAATGGGAACTTAAGCTTTTCAAGTTTGAGTTTATTGTATAGAAAAGGTATGGTTAGGGGCTTACCATCCATTGTAGAACCCGATGGCAAGTGTGAGGTTTGCATTTTAGGAAAGCAACATAGACAACCTTTCCAATCTGGGTATTCTAGGAGAGCAAAGGCACCACTTGAGTTAGTGCACTTAGATTTGAGTGGACCCATGAAAACCCCCACCTTAGGAGGAAATACATATTTCATGACTTTCATAGATGACTATAGTAGAAAAATATGGGTCTATTTCTTGAAAAACAAATCGGAAGCCTTTGAGAAGTTTAAATGGTTTAAGGAAGCAATTGAGAAGGAGAGTGGTCACTATATCAAAGCCCTTAGAAAAAATAGAGGGGGAGAGTACATCTCCAATGAATTCCTATTTTTTTGTAGGAATGAGGGCATTCACAAACAATTCACAACTAGGTATACCCCACAACAAAATGGAGTGGCGGAAAGGAAGAATAGGACCATTCAAGACATGGCAGAAAGTATGTTGAAGGAAAAAGGGTTGTCAAACATATTTTGGGGAGAAGTTGTAGGAACAACAGTCTATATACTAAATAGGTGCCCCACAAAAGTTGTCTATGATAGGATTCCACAAGAAGCATGGACAAACAACAAATGGAGTGTTGAGCACTTGAGGATTTTTGGGTGTGTAGCATACACACTTGTCCCAAAAGAGGAGGCAAAAATTTGATGATAAAGGAGAAAAATGCATCTTCATAGGCTATAGTGAAGAGTCAAAAGCCTACAAATTATGCAATCCCATCACCAAGAAAGTTGTAATCAGTAGAGATATTATATTCATTGAGAATGAAGCATGGGAAGCAACGGTGGATGACACCACAGGTATTTCTATTACAATACCTCTTGATGATGAAGAATTTGTAGATGATAGCAACATAGGGGGAGATCAAGAGAATAATATCTCAGCAAGAAACCACTATAGAGCATTGGAAAATATTAGCTCCAGTGATCTACAGCAGAACAATAAATCCGGTAATGTTTTGTAGAGACAACAGTCTGGCACACTGAACAAAGGCAGTAGACTAGCAGCTCTAGAATTCAGTAGAGTAGTAGCTCCAGCAGTCAATAGTACAGTAGCTCCAAGGATTAGAGTAGTAGTAGTTCAAAAGAAAATTTAGATCCTACACTTGCATCATTGATGCCAAGGAAAACAAAGAGTGTGAGGGAGATCTATGACATCACACAACATGCTGATTTTGATGAGAACTTGGATTTTGCAGTATTCTCCTATAGTGATCCAACATATTTTGAGGAAGTAGTGAAAGAAGAGAAGTGGTGTAAGGCCATGGATGAAGAGTTGGAGGCTATAGAGAGGAACCAAACATGGGAGTTGTCTGAGTTACCCAAAGGTAAGCAAATGATTGGAGTGAAGTGGATCTATAAGACCAAGTGTACTGTAGAAGGGAAAATTGAAAAACACAAGGCAAGACTTGTTGTCAAAGGGTACAAACAA
>VDFB02086081.1:84286294-84511922 GCA_007258455.2 Sequoia sempervirens | reverse complement strand
AATGCATAATTTTGTTTATCAAAATTATCAGAAGGTTGGGGAATATCACTTTTATCAAATTCTATTTATATTGTTACGGTGAAGGAAATATTACACACAAATTTGCAAGTTAATTAATTATTTAATAACTGAAAGAATATCAATATTTTAAGAAATACTTATATTTGATACTGATCCAACTAGATAGAGAGATATTTTACAGATTTGGTACCTATAAAACTAAACCAGATCTAGATTTACTAATACAATACACAGAACAATAACATTAATGGCACATGATGAATTTAACTAGGCTCTTATCATTAAATTACAAAATAGTTAATAAAGGTAATACAACAGAAAGACATATATGCTACTAGGCATATTTAGAGATGAAGCCAGTCTTTTATTACTTCTAGACAGTAGATAACCTTATGTGTTACAAATCATATTTAAGGTAAATAAAATCATTCAATATTTCAAACACAGTAGGTTCCAGTTGGTGAGAAATTTCATATGAGATGGATTATATATATAAAATCCATAATGATTATATCTATTTGGGAGAAAATGGTTGCATGTATAAATACAAGCCAAGCAATGATCAAGCATGTAAAAATTATTCAAATTACTACAAAAACAAATAAATATATATGTATATTTTAAAATGGTTTTAACAAAAGTAATTACACATATTTATTTACTGTATGAATATCATGAACATTTACAAATTCAATACATGAGATAAGAATTTAACCACAATGAACAAGATAAAAGGAGAGCAACAAAATTTTACGTGGAAAACCTCAACTAGAGAAAAACCACCTGAGATGATCTGCTTCTTTTTATTAATCCTCATTTGAAATACATTATCCCCCTTCTTTTCTTTTTTGCATGATATGTATTTATATTTTTTTTTTCAAAAGTGATAACAGTTATAAAAGCAATGGTCAAGGTAACCAGTGAGGAGAATAACTAATAAACATACACTTAATATAATGAAACATTTCATTGGTTCCAATAATATCTGTTTCGCTTCACAATTCTTTCTTCTTTCACCTACCTTGTAAAATCTACCACACTTTAATATATTGATGGGAATTCGGGATTGGAGGACATACCTATCCAAGGTCTATCCTTAGAACTTAGCATTCCTCTTTTTCTCCCATCCTTTGAAGGTTATATCCCTTCAAGTGTAGGTCCCTTAACAGCTTCTTTATCCCCGGAATTGGTAAAGGACTCCTATGATAATCAGTGCCAAGCTACTGAACCTTCTAGTGATTACTCAACCTATCACTTGAATGGCCACATGGACACATTACCCTAGGAGAAAAGACTTCTATTTGATAAGGAGTGGGAATCTAGTAAAGAGATGGAAAGTCAAGAAGATATTGATAGAGAGGAAGTTTTATCCAAGAAAAAGAAGAAAAACGAAGATAAACAAATGAATACTCCAAGTGGTATCTCTACTAGGTCAAGAGCTAAGGCAAACTGTGGAGCAACAAAGAACTCTCGAGGAAAAAGATCTACTAAATGGACAAGAGAGCATAACTATTTTCAAGATATAGCAGATGGCTTTCAAAAAACCATCTCGGAGTTTCTCCACTCCCTTGGAAAATCATGAAGATCATGTCATGGAATATAAGGGGACTTAATAATCCCCATAAGTAGGATATTCTGCACAATTTTGTTAGAGATCATAAGCCAAATATTATCCTTATTCAGGAAACTAAAATGTCAAAGGAAAAAGTTGAAAAGATAAAATTGTTTCAGTATAGTAGCATACTTGGAAATAACTCAAATGGTGCTTTAGGAGGTATTGCCACTTTCTGGAATAGTCACATTATGAAAGGGGATTTGATTTTGGAAGGATCGAACCATATTGCTACTAGATTTACCCACATTAGGGACAATTTCAGTTGGATTCAATCAAATATCTATGCTCCCAATGGAAAAGGTGCCAGAAAATAATTTTTGGATGGACCTAGCCACTTTCTGAAGGATTTTTAACAAATCTTGGGTTGTCATGGGAGACTTTAATACTCCCCTATTGAACGAATAAAAATTTGGAGGATCCCAGATCAATGTGGAAAGTAAGGAGGATCTTCAAAAATTTATCAATAATCAGGAGTTGATTGATCTAGATTTGTAGGGTGCTTCCTATACTTGGTCAAATTGCAGAAATGGTATGGATATGATCCAGGTTAGATTAGATAGAACTTTAATTTATGATCAGTGGTTCTTAAACTATTATTTTTCTCTTAATTTCCTTTCAAGGATTGGATCCGACCAATTTCCCATAAGTTTTGTTGCGGATCCCTTAAAGATAAAGAAAAACACCCCCTTCATATTAGAAAAAATGTGGCTTTCCCATCCTCCTTTTAAAGAGGAAATTAGGAAATGGTGGAACATTAAGATCTCTGGGACAGCTATGTTTAGAGTTGCCAAAAAACTTAGGGAAGTTAAATTCAATTTTAAAAAGTGGAAAAAGGAGTCTTTTGGTAACATTTTTAGGATTAAATTTGATCTTCAAATGGATTTGGGGGAGATCCAAAATAAAATCTAGAAGGAAGGATACTTGAATGATATTAAGGAAAAAGAGAATGAGCTCCTTATTAAGATGCATGGCATCATTTCAAAAGAAGAGGAGTTCTGGAGACAAAGATCTAGAGCTTTATGGTTATCTATTGATGAAAAAATACTAGGTACTTTCACTTGTCTACCTCAAAACATAGGGCGGTGAACATAATTTCTCTTATTGAAGTTGATGGCAACTAGTATGAGGAGGAGGAGGATATTAGAAGGAAATATGTTTTTTTTTCAAACATCTTCTATCTGAGAATGAGGAAATTAACCAAAATGATCAGGATCATTTGATAGAGGCTATATCTAATGTGGTTGATCCAGAAGATAATTCTAAGCTAACTATTGTTCCCTCTAGTGAGGAAGTTGGGAAGGTTGTCTTCTCCTTTGAAGGGAGTAAAGCTCTAGGTCCTGATGGGTTTCCTATGTTCTTCTTTCAATGGTTATAGGAGATTGTTGGAGAGGATGTGGTGAATGCTGTTAAAGAATTTTTTGGGTCTAGAAGTCTTCTAAAAGAGTTAAATGCTACTTTTCTGGTCCTTATTCCCAAGAAACCTGGAGTGGTGGAGTTTGATGCGTTCAAACCCATTAGCCTCTGTAACTCTATCTACAAAATCATCTTGAAGGTTATGACTTCCAGATTTCTATTACTATTTCCTACTTTGATATCACCTCAATAGAATGGATTTTTCCTTGGAAGATAGATCCTTGATTCAATAGTCATAGTGCATGAGAATATCCACTCCTTGGTGGAGTCAAAGATTGAAGGCTTCCTCTTAAAGCTTGATATATCAAAAGCCTATGATAGAGTGGACTCAAAATTCTTGTTTAAAATTTTAAAGGCGTTTGGGTTCACTAACAGGGTTCTTCAGTTCGTGGAGCAACTTGTGTCTACTGCTTCAATCTCTTTCATGGTTAATGGATCTCCCTCAATTTTCTTTCAAGGCTCTAGAGGATTAAGATAGGGATATCCTATTTCTCCTATTTTATTTACTATTATGGCTGAAAGTCTAGGAAGAAATTTGAAAAGGCTAATAGATCAAAGATCCCTCGTTGGTCTTAAACTGTCTTCTAGAAATTTGATTTGTTCTCATCAACAGTTCACTGGTGATACCATGCTCTTGGGAAGATCTACTATTTCAGAGGGAAAGATTTTGAAAATTATGTTGGATGCATATGGTAGGGCATCTGGCTAGTTGATTAACAAACATAAAATATCTCTTTTCTTCTTTAATACTCTTGAACACAAACAGAATAAAATTTTCAAAATCCTAGGTTGTAGGGTGGAGTCTTTACCTGCCACCTATCTAGGTTTACCTTTAAGCCTTAAACCCACAGAGTCCTTTTGGATTTCATTGGTTGAGAGGGCTAGCAAGACACTTGCTGGATGGAAAGGATCTCTTCTAAGTCAAGCTGGTAAATTATAGTTCCTCAAAGCCACTCTTCAAAATCTTCTGATTTATGCTTTAAGCCTTTCTAAAATTCTTGCCAAGTTTGCAGATGCTATTGAAAAGATTCAAAAAAGCTTTCTTTGGTCAGGAGTTGAAGAAAGAAAAAGGTTGTCTTTAATAGGGTGGGATTTGGTGTGCAGACCTAAAAAGGCTGAGGGTTTAGGTCATAGAAAAATTAGAATGATTAACAAGATTCTTCTTGCTAAACAAATTTGGAGACTATTTTCATCCCAAGGAGAATGGACTGAAATTCTCATAAGCAAATATATGGAGAATAACAAATCTCTTATGGTCATGATGGAATCCCATCTTCTACCTAGAGGTTCAACCTATTGGAATAACTTGATTGTTGGTAGAAAGGTGGTCGAAATAGGAGTGGCTTGGCAAGTCAGGAGTGGAAATCAAACAAGATTCTGGGATGATAGATGGTTGTTCAAGGAGCCCCTTGCCAAAATTGAACATTTTCACGGGTGGGCTGAGATTTGCAAAGTTCATTTTGTCTTGTATGTTAAAGATTATTGGAAGAATGGAAAATGCATGGATCTGTGTCAAGTTAGTTAGGTTCTTGTTCTTGTTCAATCCTCCCTGCTTGCTATAAGACTTTTCCATGGTCAAACGGAGGACTGTCTTCTTTGGAAAGATAAACTCTCAGGTAACTATTTTGTTTCATCGGCATTTTCTAGGCTTTCTTCTACCTAGGTCCCCCCCCTTTCTAGTTGAATACTTGGATCAAACACCTCTTACCTAAAGTTAACATCTTCTTTTGGATCCTTCTTCAAAACAAAGTGCTCACGGTTGATAATATTTGCAAGCGAGGTTTTCAAATACCCAATAGATGTTATCTATGCAAGATGGAGGCAGAGTTAGTTTGTCATTTGTTTCTTCATTGTTTGTTTTCTGCCTCAATTTGGGAAAAACTTCTTTGTTGCTGGAAATTCTCTTGGGTGTTCCCCTTGTCAATTGAAGACTTTTTCATCCAATGGAAAGCCCCTACTCACAACCCAACTCTATGGAAGCTGTGGGATTTTTTCTTCCCTCATGTTGCATGGGGACTTTGGAAAGAATGAAACAACAAAATTTACAGGGATAAGGAATCTTTATAGGTTATAGTGTTTGATAAAATAATCAGATCAATGAAAGAAAACATCAATGCAATCCCCTAGAAGGATTGTAATCTTGAGAATGTGGCTTGTTCTTCCTATGATCTAATGATTACTGATGAATGGAAAATTAGTTATGATATCTCTTGTACTCCTAAACATGCTAAGAAGGACAGGGAGGGTGTCTACTAGACTTTTCCACCTAATGGTTGGATCAAATACAACTTTGATGAGGCGGAAAAAGGCAATCCTGGAGTGGCAAGATGTAGCGGAGTTATAAGGGATTATTTTGTCAATTATCTAGGTGCGATTGCTACCCCCTTGGCTCAAAAACCAATCATTTGGCTGAGGTTGTCAGAGCTTTTCATGTAATAAATTTGGCTCATAGTTTGAATTTTAAAAACTTTTGGCTTGAAGGGGATTCAAAAAATATTATTGAATGTCTTCTAGGTAGGTCCCCCCCTCGTGGACCATAAAGTCTTGGATTGATGATGCTATTTCGACCTTAGCTAAGTTTAATAATATAAAGATTTCCCATGCCTATAGAGAAGCCAATGTTGTGGTGGACCTTTTTGCAAATGAAGGGGTTAAAATTAAAGGACAATGCACTTGGCTGAATATCAATGAATTAGGTGTTTATGTTCGAGCCTTATTGAACTACGATGCTTCACATGGGAAAGATGTGTGTCACCTCAATCATGATGAAATAATGGGGAAAGTACATCACTATCATTAGATTACATGGGGCCGAGCTAATTATCTTGTCTTGTAAGTTTTCTCCCCATGATTTGTGGGCTCACAGGCTTGGCAGGACCATTTTGCACCAAGATATCATCTCTGTTTGCAATTGCATTATAGTGCTTGCTAAAATGGGAGGAGAAAGAAAAAGAGTTGAGCTGGAAAGCTTCGAGATGCACAAAAGAAACACTATAGTGTGGAACAAAGTTAAAAGTGGGGGTTTACTCCCTTTTCTGGAGAAACTCCATGGGTCTAATCAGGAAGCTACAAAGTTTTTTGAGAAGAATTGGAACAATGGTGAAATAACCCTTTTTGGCAAGACAGTTAAGCTTGATGAAAATATCATCACTGAAGTGACTGGTATGCCCACTGAAGGATATAAATTTTTTTGGGATAGGAAATTATCTGATGAAGCGGTGGTTAGATTTCTGAAGAAAGAGAAGGAAAAATTAAAACTTGTGAAAGTTTCCAATAGTTACATCAAGGCTGACTCCATTAAAGCTCTCTGGAGAAAATTTCTTTGCATCATTATGGAGTATATCGCCTTGGATGGTCAGTTCACTAGGGTCTACGACTACCAGTTTTCCTTGCTCAATCATTTTCGCTATAAGGTTAGGGTTTCTCTCCCCTACTACTTACTTTGTTCCTTAAGAAATAGTCTGGAAGACCATAAGAAAAACCCTAAAAGATATCCTATATTACATACTAGTCTAATAAGATTCATTTTTTAACATTTCCAAAAAATGTCATCCTTGCTAATCTAGATGCCTCTTTGGCTTCTGAGGATGATGACACTGAACCTAGCTATTCGAGGAATAAACCTAATTTGAGTCTGGTAAGGGTGGTTCTATACCCTCCCATTGTCCAAACTGGCAAGAAAACCCAAGTCCATAATCCCCAGCCTATTAAAGTTTTCCCTGCCTCTGAGCCTGGAAGTTCTAACCCCAAAGCCAAAGGCACCGGAAATAAATCCACTGTTAAAAACCTTGTTCCTTACTTTGAAGATACTCCTAATTCCGAGGACCCAGTGCAAATAAAATTTCTTCCTCTTTTGTCCTGTTGATCAACAGAGATGATAGAATAGGGTCCCTTGGAGCTTCTGACCCTACTAAAAATTTCCTCAATCTTGATAGGGATCCTACTGTTGATTTTCTGGGCATAGCTAGGAATAAAGCCACGGACCACTTTAGAATGTCAAAATGGGTCTTTCATGAAATTAATGACCAGAAAATTAAAAATTGGGGCTAAGGTTTCCACATTGTGCAAGAAGGGTGAACAGTGTAATGAGAACACTGCTAGTAAGGAGATCTAGGACAATGTAGGTAAGGATAGAAAGATAGAAATTGACTTTGAAAAAATAAAAAATGTTGTGAAGATAATCACTGAACAGAATAATAGAATTCCAAGACATAATTCTATCATTATCAATGCAATGACTGAAAAACTAGATAAATCTCAATAGGGGTCCTTGGTTGTTGATTTAGAAAAAGTTAAAGATAAAAACCAAGAAGAGGACATTGGGATTTCGAAAAGAACCAAGACTAATCTGAAAAGGAAGGCTCCCCCTATGCCACAGATGATTCAAACTTTCAAGAAGGGAGTCCAGGATATGCAGGATCTAGAGGCCGAGACTGATAAAGTTCTGAAGACTCTGGATTAGTTGCTATTGGTTTTTTGGTCTACACCTTGTCTGGCTTTTTGGTGGTCCTTTCTAGTTTTTTTGGCTGGCTGCTATTTTTTCAAAGTTTTTCTTTCTTTGTAGCCTGTTTAATTCGAAGGAATTTTTTGTCCTTTCCTATATTTTGTTGTAAACTTTGTGGTTTTGGGTCCCTATAAAACCCATTTTTTCCTTTATCAAAAACATTAGTAAAAGATAACATTATTAAATAATGTAAACTAGAAGATAATAAAAATGATAATAAATCAATGATTTCTCCTATCAAATATATGTATTTTTTTAATAATATCTTATTGCCTAATTTGTTAATTTATTTGTTGTATAACTTTAGTCTGGTCTTTTTATTTCTAGTAGAACTTAATTTATTTCTTATTTTCAATTTTCTCAGTAATTCATTTTATAGTTTTAGTTCACTTTTGGGGAGGGTATTACATAAATTTTTACCACAATGATAAAGGAGGTCATAATTCCTATCACAATGAAGGATATAGGAGAGATGAAGGAAGATCTAAGAAGAAGCCATTCAAAGGAGCTTTTTTTAAGTGTGGAGGTGAAGGGCATATAACATTTCAATGCCATCAAGGAATTACCGATAGGAGGACAAAAAACACTAGAAGAATAGCTTATGTGGAGGAAGAACCTAATGGATCACCTTGTTCAATTGGGAAACCCTAGAAAGATGAGTCATTAGTGATGGGGAGAGATTTTACGCATGAAGAAGTGATTGAGGAGCCACCACAAAGGAAGAGTTTATTCAGGACAAGATATAAATTCAGAGGAAGGTATGTAAAGTTATCATTGATAGTGGTAGTATTGGTAATCTAGTTTCAAAGGAGATGGTAACCAAGTTGAATTTGAAGAGATTGATACATCCAAAATCCTACAAGATAGCATGGATTCAAGATGAACATATGATATTGGTGAGTGAGTAATGTTTGGTGAAATTTCAAACAGGATCATATGATGATGAAGTATTGTGTGATATCATTCCTATGGATGCATTCCATTTACGGTTAGGAAGATCAAGGTAGTATGATAGGAAATAAATTCATGATGGGATGAAGAATACTTATATTGTGACTTCAAATGGTAAGAAACAAAGATTAATACCTTGGGAAGAGGAGTACACAATCAAAGCTTGTGGTATGACCTAACTATGTTTGGTAGATGTAAGAAAGTTCTTGGAAGGATTGAGACATGAGAACATGTGTTTTGTATTTATTCCAAAGAAGTGTAGTGATTCAAAGATAGGTAATTCTACTACAAGAGAGGAAGAACCTCTACAAACATAAGTAACAAAATTATTGATAGAGTATCATGATAATCTATCATATTAGAGAATGTACTAGATGGGCTACCACAAGTCTAGAGTATCAGTCATCACATAGATCTAATACTTGGAAAAAAATTTCTAAACAAAGTGGCCACATAGGATGACACTTACAAAAAATGAAGAGTTGAACTAACAAATACATGAATTGTTGAAGGAGGGATTGATCAAAAAAAGCTTAAGCCCATGTGTGGTAACCATTGTAGTGGCACCCTAAGAAAGATGGAGAATGGAGGATGTTTATAGACTTAAGAGAAATCAATAGGATCATAGTCAAGTATAGATTTCCATTTCCAAGGATGGATAACATTATGGAATATTTGAGTGTAGCAAAGTATTTCACAAAGATTGACCTAAAGAGTAGATATCATCAAATTAGAATTAGAGAAGGATATGGATGGAAGAATGCATTTAATAGTAATGAAGGGTTGTATGAGCTGTTAGGGTATGTGTAGGATCATCATAAAATCTTGGCAAAAAAAATAGGAATTCTTTTTGGAATAAGATACTAAGATTATTCCAAAATATAGAATAGAATTGATAGAAAATTGAATGTAGTTTTAAACTACTAGGTTACACAGATTTTATTTCATTAAAAAATCTATGTGAAAAAATTAGAAATTTTTAATGCAATAAGAATTTAGGGGAAAAATAAGGGTGTCTGCTTGAACTACCCTAACCACAATAAAATGATAATATTTTTTTTTAATATTTTAAACATAAGTAGAGGACTCATGTCCATATGTGATGCATATTTTTTTGTAATTTTTTTCCAAGTAAATAATTAATTATGATTTTTTTATTACAACTTTTAAAAAATATAAAAAACTCGTATGTGTGACCACCTTAACTTGGTCAAAAAATTCATGAAATTCAATTTTTCTTTTTTTAATCCTATATATGTGAAGATAATGTGATGCATGTTTGATTCCAAAATGTGGACACGGAAAGCTATAGATGTTTTTCAATTAGCCTATCAATCAGGACTTTAGTCATAATTCAAATAGAAAATGAATAATAATTACTAATTAAATTTAAAGTAAAACATAATTTATATTGGTGGAAAGCTGAGAATCTCCTCTAAAAACCTTTTTTATTTCATCAATTTTGGGTTAAAAAAAGTCATCAGCGACACACCCTACAAATACCTATCATATTGCCACTTTTTGGCCCATGATGATCATGCACATACCCGTTAGTAATTCCTTTTGGATTGACCAATGCACCTAGCACTTTCATGAGGTTCATGAATGAGGTACTGAAGAAATTCTTGGGTATGTTTTTTATTGTTTATTTGGATGATATTCTAATTTTTAGTAAGAATAGCAAAGAACATTTGTGGCACATTAGACAAGTATTATAGATAGTGAGAGAAGAATTTTATGATAAAAATCAAGAAGTGTAGGTTCATGAAAATAGATTTAGTGTATTTGGGATTTATTTTTTTGTTGAAGGGTTGAAGATGGACCCAAAGAAGGTTAGAGCAATAAATGAGTGGCCTACACCGATAAACATTGGGGAGGTTAATTATTTCATGGATTGGAGTTTCTACTATAATTTCATCTAGAGCTTTAGTAGCATTTGTAAACCTATGACATAAAAATGAGAGGAGATAGGAAATAATTTAAGTGGACATCTAGAGAATAAAGGAGTTTTGAATTGCTAAAGAAAAAGGTGACAAAGCAACTAGTGTTAGCATTACCTAATTTTGATAAATTATTTCAAGTTGATTGTGATGCTAGTGGAAATGAAATAGGAGTAGTTTTGAGTCAAGAAGGGAGACCAATATATTATTTTAGTGAGAATTTGAATGATGCTAGAAGGAGATATTCAATCTATGATTGGTATTTTTATGCCATAGTTCAAGCCTTGAAGATGTGGATACATTATTTGTTGTCTAAGGAATTTGTGTTGTATACTAATCATCAAGCACTGCAGTATTTGAACAATTACGATAACTTGAACCAAAGACATATTAGATGGGTTGAATTCTTGTAGAGTTATAATTTATGTTGAAGGATAGGAGAGGTAAGCCAAATAAAGTTGTAAATGCATTAAACAAGAGAAGAAATTTGTTGACAGAAATGAGGATAGAAGTAATAGGTTTTGAAGAACTAAAGCACATGTATGATGATGATATAGGTTTTGTTGAAGCATGGAAGGCATGTAAGGAACCAGTAGTAACAAATAGGAGTTAGCCAATGGATTAATTCATTTAGAAAGATATGTTTTTCAAAGAAAATTAGTTGTGTCATCTAAGGAGTTCAATAAGAAAGAATTTGATCAAGGAAAAATATAGTGGAGGATAAGATAGTAGATTTGGTGAATGAACACTATTTTTGGCCACAAATATATAAGAATGTCAAGAAGTACATTAAAAATTGTAGAATTTTTCAAGTAGAAAAAGGGAGTATTCAACATATTGGGTTGTATAAACCTTTAACAATATCAGAGAGACCTAGGGAAGATATAAGTATGGCTTTCTTATTGGGATTTCTAAGAACACAAAGAGGGTATGATTTTATAATGGTAGTAATGGACAATTTATTTAAAATGACACATTTCATTCATTTCAAGAAGACTAATGATGCTATGAATGTTGTGAACCTATTTTTCAAGGATATTGTGAAATTTCATGGGTTACCAAAGTGATGCAGGAGCATCCTTGGTTCTTGGAAATCTTGCATCAACCAAAAATATTTTCTTTCAATTTTTGTTCTTATTTTGTTCTTGCTCAATTCATGTTGGTGGATCCATCATACTTTCTCACCAAACCCTATGGATCTATGTTTACTTCATGGACATGTTCATTTTCCTTATTCCAATATTTGAGCGTGATTGGATCTTTTTTCAAAAAATTATCGCTTCTGTATTTGATGGAATTTTCTTGAACCGACACTAGAATAATTTTCTAAACTAATGGCTACTTTGATCACTCGTGGATCTTTCTTGCAGCTTTTAGATCTTTATGATGTGATTTTAATTGTTCAGTGGAGTGTCCTCAACCTTAATTATAGGTCCACACTTCATCCTATGCATTCACCGAGGAGTAATTCAAATTTGAGTCTAACCTATTCATGTGCACATTACATTTTCTTTCATTGGAGATTGTAATAATCTTTGGCTGACGCGGATGATTTTAGATTCTTGGATGTGGTATAAATCATTGTAATAGATCATTAGGAGGGGCGTTGAAAAAGATAGGTTTGTGGTGTAGACCTAGGAGGCCCAAACTCACTGAAAGTGACAACCTTCATTCAAGAGGCATCTAACAAGATTAAAATGGCCTATTAGAGAAATTCAAATGATTCCCAAAGTTTGACAAAAATTAGAGGTAGATTTTCCCCCTTTCACCCTTGCAATCCTAGTAGCAGTGCAAACCTAATTTTTGGCCCTTAACTCCCACACTTTCCAAAACACTTGACAAAAAGAAGGTGGATTAATATACCCATTTAATAGTTATAAACATATCTCTTAACTAGACACAAGTCCTTTGGACCAAACCCCTGAAATCTCCACTCCTACACTGATGTAATTAGGGTAATTAGGCCCAAATTACAAAGTAACCCACCTTTAAACTTAACACAGACAACTGAAACCTTGGAGAAGCATTTCAAATGCCTTCAAACCTCTAAATCCATAATTAACTCCCAAGGTTGGCTAGTCTAACTTAGCAAACTAGAAAACCCTTGATTTATAGCCAAACTAAGAGGGTTTATTGAAAGTCCCACTTGCACAACTCCCTTGATCATGCTACTGACTCATACAATTTTATTTTGACCCCAATGTGTTTAAAAGTTGAAGAAACTTCCCCACTCAAATTTATTTTATCAAACCCTAGGCCCAAACAACCATTTTTCATGCATTTTCCTTCCTAAAATCAACAAGACAAGAAACCCATCTTCCTTATTTCCTCTCCACCACTCAAAAAAATCATCCTACCTTCTATTAAGACTCCTTAGGGCCTATTACACCTGCTATAGAAGTCACAATCAGTGTATGGGCCCTTAGAACATGGTTTTTGGTTACAAAACCCCCAAACAGGGTGTTTTCGGTCTGCTATAAGAAAATTGAGATTTCTAACACTAAACTCTATTAAATTCCTTCAAACCTGAACCAAAGGAATTTCAACATAGTCCTATACAAAATATGAGTGATTACATTACAAGGTTAGGCTATACGGGTTCATACAAGTCTGCAAAATGATAAGAAAACTCAAAAAATGAGTGAAAAAATAGAGATTTCTTATTGCTAATGCCTCAAAATCTCTAAGCGAACATTACAAATGAGTTTTTATGACTTTTTAAAGGTTATCCACTTCCAACCAATGAATAACTACCTCTCAACTAATTTTTAAACTCCTAATGACCGTTGGAGGCCAAAATTACACTTTTCACACATTTTATAACAACACCATTACTTATATTGTAATGTTTTCACTCCTTAACCCTCCTAATCACCTAACCTATTTCAAATGGATTAGTGAGACTTTATTCAACTAAGGAACATTAATCCTTCAAGAAAAATAATTCTATCTACCTTGACACCTCTTGATAACTTTGACAACTCATTTCCACATGATTTGCAAACCTTACAAGATGAACACAAAAGCCCTCAAAGTTAATCAATTACATAAGAATGGTCCCTCTAGACCTTATTAAGACTCAAAAAATTAACTCAAACATCTTAGAATAACTTGTCTATTAGACACATAATGAAGAAACATAGAAAAAATTGGCGCTCCTACACTTGTTTGAAATGTTAGAATTCAGCTCACATTAAGGAGCATATAGGAATGTTGTATTTCTAAACTTGTTATATCAGGCCTGTGAGTTGAATATGTAAGCCTAGATGTTGCCAGTTGAATTTGATCAAGATTTCTATTAATAAGCATGTTTTAATCTACATTTCCCTCCATATTCTGTGTTGCTTCTATTGTGTTACTCTTACTGCATGGTCTGGATTGTTCTCTTTGAGGGCCCTCCTACTATGGCTACACTAGATTGGTATCAAATTGAGGTTCGATTCATGAGAGGTCATCATAATTCGCGAAGTCCTGTTGAAGACTTATTGTGGGGTGGCGGACTAAGGATCCAACCTGTAGTTGCAGAGGACTTGTGTAAATATAGCAAGAAGAAGAAATGTTAGAGGAAATGGAGCACATGGAAATGTAGACCTGACTTAGTGGAGATGTTGAGAGGAATTGCTACTAGATTGGATATAGTTGAAATATCCCAAAGGAGAGGTCAACTAGTTGATGATGTGAGTGATGAAGAGGTAGAGGTACAGGAAGAAAGAGGAAAAGAAGATCAACCTGGCCTGGATTAGGGAGAAGAGAGGTTCATAAGAGCCCTAACTAGACTGAATAAAAAACCACATTTCAATCCACCAGATTATAATGGTAAGTTGGATTCAGATGAATTTCTTGATTGGATAACAAAGATAGAAAAGTATTTTGATTTTGAAGGTACTGGTCACTGAAGATAATAAGGTAAAATTTGCTTATACAAAGTTGAAAGGACATGCATCCCTTTGGTGGGAATATTTGCAGACAGATAGACAAAGAAGAGGAAAGGAAAAGATAAGATCATGGGATCGGATGGTGAATAAGTTAAAAAAAAAATTATGCCTGCAGACTATCAGATCAATTTGTTTTGGAAGTTGCAAAATTTGAAGTAGGAGTCAAGTGTGACAGAGTACACTGAAGAGTTCTACAAGTTGAATATTAGATCTAGACATTCAAAGGATGAGATTGAGCAAGTAGCTAGATATGTGAATGGTTTAAGGTTGTCTATATAGGATGAGATTAGTTTGATTAAGTTGTAGAGTGTGGAAGAGGCATATCAATGTGCCCTAAAGGCAGAAGAGAAGCTGAATAAAAGACATGAGCAAAGACAGAGGGGAAATAATTTTTACTAGAGGAAGAGGAACTTTTGCAGATTAGAATAAAGAAAAGTCAGTAAGAATGACAATTCATAATATAGAGATGATGGAAACTCATACAGAAGAGGAGGATATGGTGGTTACTAGAATGAGGGTTATAGAAAGGATGATAAGGAGAGAAGAGTATTTAGGGGAACTTTTTTTAAATGTGGTGAAGAAGGACATAGAGCATTTGAATGTAATCAGGGAGAAATAAGTAGGAATATAGAAAACAATAAAAGAACAACCCTTGTTGAGGAAGATTAGGCTGGATCATCCAATAAACCAAAAAAAGAAGTGTTGGTGAATAGAAGAGTATTGAGTCAAAGTGATTTGGAGAAGGAACCATGATTGTAGAGAAATAATTTGTTTCAGACTAGATGCAAGGTAGTTGGTAAATGTTACAAAGTTATTGTTGATAGTGGAAGCTCCAAGAACCTGGTTTCTAAAGAAATGGTGACCAAATTGAAGTTGGAAAGATTGAAACACCCGAAGCCTTATTAGATAGCATGGAATCAAGATGAGCATAAGGTACTAGTAAGTGAACAATGTTTAGTGAAATTGAAGATAGGAAATTATCATGATGAAGTTTTGTGTGATATCATGCCTATGGATGTATGCCATGTTTTGCTGGGAACGCCTTGGTAGTATGATAGGCAGGCTATTCATGATGGAAAGAAGAATATATATACTATTGTTGCTAATGGGATGAAGTAGACTTTGTTTCCATTGGAAGATGTTACTATATTTGAGGTTTGTACAAGTAATAGAATTTGTTTGGTTGATGGAAGGAGATTTCTGGATGGACTAGGACATGAGAACATGTGTTATGCCTTGGTTCCTAAGAAGGATGAAGACTTGAAGCATGTGGAAGAACACCCAGAAAAGATAAAGGAGTTGTTGATAAAGTATGAGGATATCATTTCAAATAATGTACCTGATGGATTTCCATCTGTGAGGAGTATTAGGCATTGCATGGATCTAATTCCTAGAGCTAGTTTACCTAATCAAGCAACACACCAGATGACACCTGCAGAGAATGAAGAGTTGAATAGACAAGTGCAAGAGTTGTTAAGGAAGGGTTTGATCAAAGAAATCCTAAGTCCTTGTGCAGTACCTGTTGTGTTAGTACCTAAGAAGGATGGAGAATAGAGGATGTGTATAGATTCTAGAGCCATAAACAAGATCATGGTGAGGTATATATTTCCTTTGCCATGCATGGATGACATTATGGATTGTTTGAGTGGAGCTAAATACTTTACAAAGATAGATTTGAAGAGTGGATATCATCATATCAGAATTAGAGAAGGGGATGAGTGGTAGACAACATTCAACAAAAATGAAGGATTGTATGAGTGGTTGGTGATGCCTTTTGGACTAACAAATGCACCAAGTACCTTCATGAGGTTGATGAATGAGGTATTAAAGAACTTCTTGGGTAAGTTTGCGATTGTTTACTTGGATTCCATCTTGATTTTTAGTAAGAGTAGAGAAGAAAATTTGTTGCATATAAGACAAGTTTTGCAGAGGTTGAGAGAAGAGTAGTTGTTGATAAACATTAAGAAGTGTAGTTTCATGAAAGAAGAATTGGTATATTTGGGATCTTTGATAGCTATGGATGGATTGAAGATGGATCCTAAGAAGGTAAGAGAAATTGTTGAATTTCCTACACCTAAAAGAATTGGAGAGGTAAGATCATTTCATGGATTGGCTAGTTTCTACCGAAAGTTCATTGGGAATTTTAGTTCTATTTGTGGTCCTATGAAAAAAATAATTAGAGGAGATAGGAAGGATTTTAAGTGGACATCTAACTAGCAGACCAGAGTTTTGAGTTGTTGAAATGTAGGTGACTGAGCAACTTGTGTTTTCCTCACTAGATTTTAATAAGGTATTCCAGGTAGACTATGATGCAAGTGGAAATGTAATTCAAGAAATATTGAGTCAAGAAGGGAGACCTATAGCTTATTTTAGTGATAAATTGAATGATGCTATGAGATGATATTAGTGTATGATCAAGAGTTTTATGACATAGTTCAAGCCTTGAAGAAGTGGAGACATTACTTGTTGCCTAAGGAGTTTGTGGTGTATATAGATCATCAAGCTTTGCAATATATTTAAATAGTCAAGGTAAGTCGAATCAGAGAGATGGGTAGAATTCTTGCAAAGTTATACTTTTGTTTTGAAGCATAGGGGTGGAAAGTCAAATAGATTTTTTGATGCTTTGAGCAGGAGAAGGAATTTACTGAAAGAGATGAGAGTGGAAGTATTAGGTTTTGACAAATTGAAGAACTTGTATGAGGAAGACCTGAATTTTGCAGAACCTTGGAGGGCTTGTAAAGAATCAATTTTGGAGGATAGGAGTCAATGGTTGGATTATTTCTGTAAACATCCAAATTTGGCCACTTCCACATGGTCAAAGATGTCTCCTTATTTATCCCTTTACTCATCTAGTTCATCCTCTTTTCTGATATTAATTAAATCATTCATCCAATTAATATTTTATGTTCTACATAAGCTCCCTAAAGTATTTAATTTAATAAATAATTTTACCCTCTTTCCTCTCTAAATTAAATAAATATACCACTTTATTTATTTTAGTCATGATATAACCTCTTGGAATTTAAATTAATTTTTAATTCCTCACTTTCTCTCTCATTGTCACATCCTCCAAATTTTACAAGATGGTCTCTAATTCCCCTTTATCATCTAATCCTCTTGTAATCATAATTAATTTATGGTTAGGAAGTGCACACCCCTAATCATCATTAGGGTCACATCCTCCATAATCTCCCACTTGCCTCTAATATGTCATTAATTTGTCTAATCAGGTACTTGCACAATCTTATTCACTTAATTAGGTCAACCTAATCTCCACATCAATTATGGAATGTGTCCTAAGTCAACCCAATTCAAGGCATTCTCCTTTTGGAGAAGCCACCCATTTCCCGATGTGAATTTTTAATTCACATTTAATCCCCCAATGCATTTCAAAGAATTTTAAATTCTTTCTCTCATTCCCATGTGGATATTTGAAGAATTTTTAATTTCTCACATGTCCTGTCACCCACATGGGGACAAGGACCTTATTTATGAGGAGATCTTGTCCAAATTCCAAGGTACTATGTAGTACCTCCATGTCATCTACACATCATCTTTTTCAAGACACTTCACATGCTACATGTCAAGATGTGAGGGATTGTGAGCTCTCAACTCACCATAGCCCTACATCTTGGCCTTGTTGGTTTAATCTCAACTGTCCATTTCTCTAGAGAATTCAAAATTCTCTATAAATACCCCCTCTTTTCTCTCATTTTGAGGAGAGATCATTATGCTAACCAATCTCTTGCAAATTTTTCATTTGAGCCATACTTAGCCAAATATTAGCACTTGCATTCATTCCCATCCATTTCCTATCCATCTTGCGTCCCACACTTGCATCTTTTTCCATTAAGAGGAGCATATAGCACATCAACAATCGAAGGGCCAACCAAAGGACAACTCAACAAGGTAAAATGTTCCATTTTGTTTTTTTAAGCTAATTGTTTTCCCAATCTTGAGGTGTTAGTTGTTTAGGTGGTTGCTTGCATATTTTGTGTTGTTGCTTATTTCTAGGACCACATTTTCCCTTGATCACATTTCTGGCACGCCTGGTGGGACCCACAAACAGGTCTATATCTTTCATATTTGCTATTTTTTTCACTTTTTGTAGGTGCGGGTTGCAAAGAGGAAGACCTAACCTATAGAGGGGTGGACCCGACCATCCAAGGGTGAACTCGACCTCGAGGGATGGACCTGACCTCCAGAGGTGGACCCGACCTTTCCTAGGGGCGGACCTACCCTCCATAGACTCCAAAAACTAATTTTTTACAGATTTTTCTGTGCAGACCTGACCTAACAGACAAGGGAACCTGACCTCTAGATAGGCAGACCTAACCTCCAGATAGGAGGACCCAATAACTTTTTTTAGAAGGTAAAATTTTAGTTTTTAACACTTTTTTTGGCTATTTTAAGTGTTTTTGACCTCCTAACGTGTCTTTTTTGAGTTTGTGCAAGCATTTGATCAACATTTGGCAAGAAACAAGGACAAGGATCACTAACAAGTTGCCTTTTAGGTTTAGTTATTTGTCAACTGCTACTTATTATTTTATTTAACTTAGGAACATAGTTTAACTAGGGGTGTCAATTAACCTTGGGTGTTGTGTTTGACGGTAACCTATTTGACGTATCCAATCCCCTTGCACCATTTGGTGATCTTGGGTGATGAGAAATCATAGCTTACCAAGTATTTGTGTCTCTCTTTTTTTTCTTTTATTAGGGGGCCTACTTGGGGATTTCATCACCCTAAGGGACAATCCCAACCATGTGTACCAACATGTTATATAAAGGGGGGAGAGAAAAATTTGTACCTCAATCCAACCACATTGTAATTGTCAAAGCGTTGGGATGACGTGAAGAGTTGGTTTGAGCCTCTAGTATCTCACTAAGGTTCCTGACTCATGCTTGTAACAGGTTGGTGTCTTGTTTGAGTTTGTGTAAGAATTCGATCAATATTTGGCAAGAAACAAGGACGATTTTCAGTTCTAGGGGAGGACCTAACCTTCAAACAAATTTTTTGATCCTTTGTCTAGCCATTCCAAGTCATTCATTCATTTGGGATTATTGTTTTCATGTTCCGAGTAATCATTCACCCATTCCAAACTTTCATTTCCTCATTTTGAAAGTCAAACTCCACCACCGAGCATCCATTCACTGATCCGTATAGCGGAAGGGATCTATGACAAACGTTGCGAGTGATTACGAACAAAGGTCTAAAGACATCAACAATGAAGTAACAGGAACATTAATCATAGAGAATTCAAAACATAGATCCAAGAGAGAGATAAGAAGACACCAATTTGATTACGGAGTTCGTCCAAGTGGACTACATCTCTGGGTCGAGCTTAATCGAGTGACCAATCTATTGAAATTTTCTGAAATGCAGTACAATCTCTTCACTGGAGCCTCTTGCAAAACTGCTTCACAATATCTTGTAGATTTTCCACAAAGTCATACAAAAAGTCTCTCACTCACACCCCTCTCAAAAGCTCTCAAGCCTAGGGATGACTAACAAAGAGCAAGGAACTAACTTTTCCCATTCAAGTTGCACCAAATTCAGAATTCTATGCTCTATGCAATGGCACTGCTTCCAAGAGAAACTAGAACACTTCAATTTTAGGTCTTGAAGATCCACCTGGATCAAACCTCCCCACTGAAGAACTTTTGGTCCTCCAAAAGTGTATAGTTCCTTCAATAATCTCACATTCAGCATCTCGCCACTTGCCACGATCTGAATCACCAGAACACACTACCATATTTGCCTGTCAGGGTCTTCACAACTCCTCATGATGCAATTCAAAAATGGAACATAAAATACCCAAAGCAACAAGAAAAAATTGAGTATGATAAACCTATCCCTCAATGCTTCTTACAGGTAGTTTGCATTCTGCATCTCTTGCCATCTTCTGGCTTGCTTCTATTGCTCCTCCAATGACTTGAGCACTGATTTGCACCTCAGCCTGACATATTCCTTAACCTTTGTACTTTAGAACAGCTGATTCAAGGCTCCACCATAGCTCAGGTCCAACAACAAGTTCATCGATAAATCCTTCAAGAACTCCATTTGAGTTTAGAATTTGAGTTCAGACTTATCCTCTAACTGATCATCATCAAGTCGTCAAGTTGAGAACATACAAGGTCATTGTTGACTGTTCTCAACAACTCTGTCTGAAAAGTGCTCTTCAACTGAAGCTTCGCACTAAAAGAAACTACAAGAAACTATCAACAACAATTTGCTATCCTGCAGTAAGAAGTTATCAAGTATCTATTTTCACTGATTACAAGACATGGCTTCCAAGAGCCTTACAAATTCTCAATCAGAAAGAAATGCAACTTCATAAAAATTATTACAAACAAGTTTATTCAGAGCTCACAAAACAATACTAGCTTATCAACATATTCATCACACTACAAAAGATGTAATAAACACACACAAGCTGATATACTAGTTTGATGAGTGTTGTTCCCAGCTCCTACGAAGCTGTTCAAAGGAACTCTCTTTCACAAGTTGCTTAGGCTATGGTTGAATTTATCCTGGGACTGCCTCAAAAGTGGTAGCTACTGCCAGCTCCGCTTTCATCTCTTCAACTTTCTGGTGGTTGGGTCTCTCAGTAGACCTCGATCGACGACGAAGCTCTGGATGCAGCTTCCAACACTTTGCCTCCCAATGTCCATTGATGCCACATTGGTTGCAGAAGTTCTGAGCTCTAGAGGATTGTCCATCTCCTCCTCTAAATCCCAATCCTTGGTACCGTGGTCGCTTCTTCGCCTCGATTGGATTGGTGATGCCTTGCTCAGAAATACCAAAGCCTTTTCCTCTGAAGCCCATCTTCCCAAGTAGCTTGGATCCTATGCCTCTTGTGTGTTTCTCGAAGTGTGCAAAAGAGTCTTGCTCATCCTCTGTTGACTTCTTCTGTTTGATGGAAGAAAAGGCTTCGAGATAATTACTGTCACTATCAGGTAGATTAAGAGTTTGAAGGTACTCCATCTGTCAACAATAAGCACACTCTACTACACCAGGAGAGTTAACCCAATCATGGCCACAAGCAAATCTAGCCATAGGCCTCGTTGCTGAAGAAGCTCCCGTACTATCAGGCGGGGTGAGCGGGGAGTATGAGGATGATGTATCCTTGGAATGCGGACAAAAACCACATATGTGTCCACTCTCTGATACAGGAGGACTTCTCTTGTTCCGCTCCTCTAAGATGTCTTGCAACAACATTTGCAGTCTTTCCTTCTCCATGTTGGATTCCTCCAACAACCTCTGAAGTTCTGCATTCTCCATCTACAGGCGTCGATTGGCTTCTTCCAACTCTTGCATCCTATCATCCTTCTCTCGATGGTCTCGGTAGAGTTCTTCAACCATGCCTTTCATTGCCATAATATCATCCACCATGGATGGGGTCAATGTCAGCCTGGAAGATTCACCCTTTTCTAATGCCATCTTTGCTCCAAACTCCAAATGTCCACCAATATAAAAATGATTCACAATCACTCCTGCAAACCAGCCAAACAAAGCTCTGATACCACTTGATCCGTATAGCGGAAGGGATCTATGACAAACGTTGCGAGTGATTACGAACAAAGGTGTAAAGACATCAACAATGAAGTAACAGGAACATTAATCATAGAGAATTCAAAACATGGAACCAAGAGAGAGATAAGAAGACACCAATTTGATTACAGAGTTCGTCCAAGTGGACTACGTCTCCGGGTCGAGCTCAATCGAGTGACCAATCATTGAAATGTTCTGAAACGCAGTACAATCTCTTCACTAGAGCCTCTTGCAAAACTGCTTCACAATATCTTGTAGCTTTTCCACAAAGTTATACAAAAAGTCTCTCACTCACACCCCTCTCAAAAGCTCTCAAGCCTAGGGATGACTAACAAAGAGCAAGGAACTAACTTTTCCCATTCAAGTTGCACCAGATTCAGAATTCTATGCTCTACGCGATGGCATTGCTTCTGAAAAAACTGGAACACTTCAATTTTAGGTCCTAAAGATCCACCTAGATCATTCACCCATTCTAAGTCCTCATTCATCCATTTTCAACCTGCATTCACTCAACCATTCTCCACATTCTAGATATCATTTCCCCATTTCAGATCATTGTTATTCCATTAAAACATCATTAAAGAAGTTATCCAAATTGACCTAGGTGTTCGTCTCTATTCATCATCTATCAAAACCGACTAAGGATTGTCATATGTTCTAAGTTGTTCATCCTTTTCAGCCCAATCAATCCACTTCTATCTCAAGTTGGATTCAGTGTCATTATCATACATCTTGTTAGCTCTCAAAAATGCAGGCGGAAAGCCTCAAGAAGCTGCGAATCTCTAAATATGTTTCAGGGTAATAGACGAGGTCAAGAGAACTCAACCTTCTGCTCTTTAGGTGCTACAAACCTAGGTGGGTGTACCTTTCTGAATAATACAGACTTGACTTGAGATTATCTTCTTGAAACAATTTTTTCACAATGGCAATGAGAGGTTAATAGATGATATCCAACTTGAAGACAATAGCTAATATTCTAATCTAAATCCTAAAGTGAATACTTAACTAATCATATGTAAAAGTCACTGAAAGAATTCAAAATGATGAATTATAGAGACTAGTTCCTTATTGGGTATGCGGAGTCAAATGAGATCAGGATGAACAACACTCTCTAGAGAAAACACAAATTATCTGGCATATATTCTATTTACAACTTGTATAAACTTGCAACACTGTAACTACTAAGTTCTACTTTCAGCATCCAGATGAATTTCTCTCTGATTACTATGATCAACAAAAGGATTTAATCTTTTCTTGAAAGAACCAGATGGTTAATCACACAAAAACAACAAATGTGTATTGATAAATTAAACATAAATATGTTATGTCAATTTAAACAACCAAAGAGCATCAACTTGGAGACAACTTAGCAGTATTTCTCATTTTGATTCAATCAGACAATTGACACCAGAGAAGAGTAGCAACATTAACTGAATCTCATTAATACCTCCATTGGGAAATCATGCAATAATAGCCTCTGATCTGATAATTTTATTCTACTGTATCTACTTGTAGAGTATCAAAAATCTAGTTTTTGGTGTCAACTATCAATTACAACATGCTTATTTATACACTAGCATGAGAAAATGAATCATATTGAAATCACATGTCGGCCCCCCAAAGAATTCGGGCTTAAATTGTGTCAGCTTGCAACAGTCATCCAAAGATAATCATGTCGGCCACAAATTTGTATTTCTATTATTCACTAGTGAATAGTCACCAAGACAGTCATGAAGGTATTCCGAAGGAAAAATAACGTTAATCTTATTTGCTCATGTTCACTGCTCCTTGTGCATCATCGTGACCACCTGTTTGCTACATCGAACTCAAGAAGTATTGCTTTTGTTCCTTCTATGTTTCACCATAACCTTCTACCATCGGTGAGATATTATGTAGAAAACCATTTGTCATACTAAGAGCACAAAGGTGTTACATTTGTTCCAGTTGCTGAGACAAGAGAGAATGTCTTACCGAAATGCACCCTTCTAACACATGCGGATCGCCATAACACATCATAGTTGAGGAGATATCTTGTAGGCTACATCGTGTTTCACCGAAACCATCTTTATCATCTGTATCACTATGACATATGATTTTTCTTACCGACACACCATCTGCCCCACATCGCCATAGCATTCTGATCATCACAGCGAAGCCAGATAGTATTCTTTTGTTCCCCTTTTGTTTCGTTGTAACATTGTGCTATCGGGGAGACAAAATATTGAACTCACCCCGTCAGGTCTAATGATCCTTATTATTTCCATGTCGTTAGGACATAAGAAATCTCCCGCCGAACTGCACATTTCATTTTATCCGCTTCGCTATAGTTCATAGATATTTAGGAGACCCTATGTCGACTGCTTTGAGTTTCACCAAGAATCTTTCATATTACTTCATTTCGTTGTGACCAACCAAATGTCCTGCCAACAAGGCCACTACCGCATTCCATTTGGCAAGACCCTAGGCTCCTCGCCATGACCACACACCAAAACCAATAAGTCACACTAAGCAAAACCTTTCGTTTAGTTCATAGTTGCTATGACATTCAAAATTTCTCACCGATTGAGCCTTCGTTTGAAAAGTCGGTATGACACACTGGATTCGCTGAGACCATAGGCCAAAAGTTTTAGCTCATACCGAAAGGCTTATGAAAGGAAAACTATATGAAAAGTTGGCGAGACCAAAGGTCACTCACCATGACCTTACAACGAAAACAATATCTCCCACCGAAAGTCATTTGGAAAAATCATACGTGCACCATCGATGATACAAAAAATACTCACCAAGACCTTGCAGTGACAAGAATAACTCACACTGATGAGCACCCATACGCCCAGTCGGGGAGACATATCGAAATCAGTAAGATGCAACCTTGATAGCCAAGATATATACTGAAAGAAGCCTCCATGGTCGCCAAGACAAGATAAAAGTCCTGCCGAAAGATCTACATTAAACAAATGTCAATATAGAAGCAACATTTGTCGAGGAGACAATGGGAGACCTATACCGACATAAAAAAAAATGTGGAAAATCCATAGATAGATGATTTAGGGGACAAATATGAGTAAAATATGCATAAGGAAAGACTCATATGAAGACTCAGGGGACATGAAAAATATGCAAAAATTAATAGATTTAAAAAGTTCCAACAGTGGCTCCGTCTGGGGATGAATGATAGTCAAATCATTACAAGAATCTAGAATCTTGGGTGAGCATACCAGATAGAAAATGATGAAGCAATGAGTAGCAATGGAATGAACAGTGATGGAAATGAAGCATGAATGAATGAATGCAAAATGAATGCAAGATGGAGATGAATGATAAATGACATTGAAATGGAGATGGACAAAATCCTAGACTACTGTGCATGGAAAATAATTTTAGAGGGGATACACAAGAGTTGTCCATGCACTGGTAACCCTTAATCCTTTGTGATATTCAAGAGAAGAAAAGCTTCAAGAATTTCCCATGAACAGGAAATTCCCGATCTTCGCCAACCATGTTCTATAGATAGTATGAATCTTCACCCTTTTTTCCAACAACAACAAATGGTCCCAGCCAAAGAGCTTCAAATTTACCATGATTTCCCTTCTCCTAACACCTTGCATTCCACATTAACACCAGATCATTTTATTCAAAATTTATATTCTTTCCCTTCTTGTCAAATAAATACTTCATTTGTGCTTGTAACTTCATGTTTTGACTTTGGGTCTCTCTTCTTACTTCATCAAGTTTGACAAGTTGCTCCATTCTGTCTTCCATAGGCTTAGGGACATCCAGATCTTCTTGAAGAATAAATTTATAGACTGGAAATAAATTATGCAAAGGCATCCTAGCTTGTGATCCATACACCAATTCAAATGGGGATTTTCCAATTGCCTTTTTCACAGTGATCCTGTCAGCCCACACAACCAGTTTCAACTTTGAATCCCAATCCTTTTTGTTCTGTCCCAGCATCCTTTTTATGATCTTCAAAAGACTTTTATTGCTAGACTCTGCTTGACCATTGGCTTGTGGATGATAAGGAGCTGCATAAGAAATAGCAATGCCATACTTATCACAAAAACTGTTGAATTCATCTGATCTGAAGCACATCCCATTGTCTATGATTATCCTCAATGGTGCACCAAATCTGGTGATAATATTGTCCATCAGGAAATTAGTCACTACCTTACTTGTAGCCTGCTTGGTTGGGACTGCCTGCACCCATTTTGTAAAATAATCAGTGGCAACAAGTATCCATCTATGTCCTCCACTTGACTTCTCATGTATCTCTCCAATGAAATCAATTCCTCATTGATGAAAAGGGGCATCAGCATGCAAAGGTCGTAGTGGTAAAGCACCTTGATACTTCAATTTTCTAGAAAACTTTTGGTAAGCCTCACATTTTCTCACATGTGCAAAAGAATCATTAAAAACCTTTGGCCAATAATACCTAGCTCTGAGAATTTTGTGTGCAGTTGTCTTTGCTGAGTAATGACCTCCACAAACCCCTTCATGCATTTCACTTAAAACATGCTTGGCCTGTGACTCATCCAGACATAATAACAATATACCATCTCTGTTTTTCCAAAACAGATCTTCATCCATAAAAACATATTTGGACACCTGCAGCTTCAAAGTTATTTTTTGATTGTCACTCAATCCATCTGGACACTTCATGTATTTAAGATAATACATAACATCAGTATACCAAGGAGTGTGTTCAATTCTTGCAATTGCAACCCCTTCTTCAACATTGCAGATCTGATTTGCCTCAATATTAGTTTCTGCCATCAGCCTAGCCAAGCCTTGGCCTCTTACCAGCTTAGTGATTTGTATTTCCATGTCAAATTATTAAATCTTGTTGATCCATCTGCATCTTTTCCCTGTAACTTTAGATTGTGTTAGAATGTCTTTGATAGCAGCATGAGGGACATAAGCAATCACCTTGGCTCCAACTAGATACGGTCTAAATGCCTTAATTTCCTTCACTAGTGCAAAAGCCTATTTTTCCATTATGTCATACTTCAATTCAGACCCCTGTAATGATTTACTAAAGAAAGACACAGGCTGCTCATTACCATCGTCATTCTTCTGTAACATAATAGTAGCAATAGTATGCATTGAGGCAAAAGAAAAAATCTGAAAATACTTTGTAAAATCTGGAGATTTAGGATCAGGAGCCTCTTTGATAGCCTTTTTGATGGACATAAAAGTATCCAAAGCTTCAGTAGTCCAATCCATTTTTTGTCCTTTCTTCAAAATTTTAGATATGGGCTTGATGATCTCAACAAAATTTGAAACGAATCTTCTGACAAAATTAATTTGTCCAAAGAAAGATTGTATTGCCTTGACAGTTTTGGGAATAGGAATTTTATCAATAGCTTCAACTCTTTCAGGATCTATTCTAATTCCTTCTTTTGAAACAATATGCCCCAATAGCTTACCTTCTGTGACTGCAAAATGACACTTCTTTGGATTTAAATTTGTAAGCATAGGAATGAGTTAAACAATCTAAACATGCTTCTACACTTCTAAATAAGACATTGCATCTAAGATTTAAGAAATTTAAACTAATTTAAACTAAAAATCTTCAGAAATCTATCATATTGCTCTCTAACTCTAAAGATCTCTCTAATCTACTTTGCTCTCAGATTTTAGAAGCTAATTAGACCATTGAAATGACACTTAGAGAATGAGAATTAAACTATTCTATTCCTATATGATTAAATGATAAAACTATTGTAATGGCAGCCATGACTGCAAATGTTGAATGCTGGATGAATGCTGGATGGATGTTGGATGAATGTTGAATGCTTGAATGTTGGATGAATGTTGGATGCTTGGAAAACCTGTAGAGTAAGATTGCACAAGTTGGGATCCCTTTTCTGTAGCCAAAGAGCTGTATTTATAGCTTTCATGGCAACACATTTGCATAGGGATACAGGATAAGAGGCTGGGATTCAATCTGGAGAATTGAATGGCATGGGATGAGAAGGTGGAGCTGATCATGAAGGATTGTTCCTCCCCATGAAAACACCAGGCAAGATGAGAGGGAAGGTGGTTGGAAGAAGATTGAGAGGACTTCCTGCAGGTTTGTCCCCGAAGCTCTTCCCGTGAATGACAGTAGAATTAATTAGATTTTGAAAATTTAATTTTATTGGTGAGTGAATAGTGGTAAATGATTTTATGCATAAATTTAAATAATTTTAATTTATTTAAATTTAGCAAAAAGAGGATTGAATAATTTAATAAATCAAACTATAGGGTTTGTTTATTAAATTAAAACAAAAGGAAAATGATAATTAAATAAAAGATTTTAGAATATCTTTATTTAATTTAAGAAGAAATGTGATGAGGTAATTAAATAACATAAATTATTTAAGTTGTATTTAATTTTAAGATAGAAGTAATAATAATAATAATTAAAATAAAAATGTTTCTTTAATTTTGTTTCATTTTAATTAAGAGAGTCAATATGATAAAATGATAATAATTAAATAAAACAAAGTTTTAATTTTGTTTATTTAATTAGAGAAAAAATAGAAGAATTAATAATGAATAATATAAATAACATTTCCATTTCATTTACCAAGTAGATTTAATTTAAGATTAATTAATCAAATAAATCGTGATTTAATTAATTAGATTCTCCGCACTCATTTTAGTGTCTACATTTGCCCATCTTCTTTGAAGTGATGTGTTTCACGTTGCTTCAAAGAATGATTTTGCCCATATTGATTAAAAGTTTAAAATATGCCCCCGATTTTTCCTTACGTTGAATTTTGGAAATGATATGACATAGCGCCTCTACCGGATAAATTGATGAATTTTGGATTTTTATGATTTTCAATTTTTGACTTTATGATGATTTGATGATTTTTTGATGATTTGATGAAGAAACAATTTATCTCCTAACAAAATTGTCCAAAAATGCCCTTGTAATAGATAAGAATTAATTCCTCAGAAGGAAAAATAAATAAATCCCATGAAAATCCCACAAAAATAACCTATAAAAGCTCAAAAGGTCATTTTCAAAAGTCATTTGTGCATTTGACTTTGACAATCTTGTGATAGAGACCCTCAGAGTGCTAGAGCATCAGGTTGTCGGTCCCTTACCATACCCACCGACTCGAGCGTGTGCGACGTCACCAGCATCCAGCCGATTATGGACCTCCGGTACGTACCCCAAATCCTCCTCGTAATTCGTGCTCATACTTTTTAGGTCATTTTGCACGTGTTTTCTATTTTAGCGCCCGACAGATGCAGTTTAGCGTGTCAGTAATCTATTTTAGCATGTCAGAGTTTTAGCGCGCCAACCGAAATCTATAGCGCGTCCATAGATTAGGGTAGTGCGTCAGAGTTTTAGCGTGTTGGGTCAATTTTGCAGCGTTTCAGTAGGATTTTGTAGCGCGCCACTAGAAATAGCACTTTAGGTAGATTTTGTAGCACATCAGTAGGATTTTGTAGCATGTCAGAAGGATTTTGTAGCGCTTGGAAGTATAGATTGATGAAAAATTGTGCACTTTTAGTTTTATTTCATCGATTTGTTGTTGATTCCATCTATTTTAGTTTGATCATGACTAAATAAATGGTAAATGATCTCATGATGAGCGAGATCCATTGATTGATAATAATTACCCTCATGATAGGCGAGGAATAATTAAAATTTCTGAAGGAATGAACCTGATTGATAGATGAGGGTTCCTTCTTGATAAATTGATCGTTTGATAGGTAAAGCACAATTTTTAGTAATTAATGACCTCATGATGTTTGATAGTCTAATTAAAATGTTCTTTTTGTATGATAACAGGAGCATTTAGATGTTATCCAGGTGCGAGAGCAGTTCCCCTGGCCTTTTGATATGATACCACGAATTTCAACAGATGAGAGGCAGCATATTACTGATTGTGGTTTAGCCTCATTACTGGATATGCCCCATATTAGACTTAATAGGGGTCTACTGACAGCTTTAGCAGAGTGGTGGCATAGTGACCACAACACCTTCCACTTACCTACTAGCGAGATGACTGTGACGCCAGAGGACGTATGGCGTATTCTTTGCATTCCTTTTGTTGGGGAGATTGTCGTGCATGATTCAGAGGAGGTTGGTGGGGTAGAGTCTATGCAGAGAGTTTTTCAGGATCCCCATATTGCGGGAGAGTGGGTTCCATGGGTAGAGATCTATGATTCATATGCTCCACTTCCTTCAGTTTTGGCCGACTTTATTGGTGGATTCCTTTGTCCTGATAAGATGTTAAAGGGTCTATCTCTTGGATGGGGTCAGGTATTAGAGGGTATGGTGGCCCACAAGATGAGATATGCTTGGGGCATGTGTATGCTTGCTCAACTATATCATGATTTACACTGGATCATGTACCTCAGAGGTAGCAGTTTATCAGCGGGAGCTACACTTCTTCAGGTATGGGCATGTGAGCATATTGTTGTTATGCGTCCCGTGTCGGTGTTATCGAGACCAGTGACGAGACCTTATGTGTTTTGCTACAGAGGTAGGCCTACCCAGCATATGATGGGTAAGCTAGATTATTGGAGGCGGATTGTTGATGATGTGGAGACAGTGACCTGGCGTCCCTATTTAGATTGTGATGACAGGGATGATGATAATATCGAGTTGGGATTTTTGGCCGATTTGATGTATTTGATTGGGAAGAGCCCTAGGATTTTGGAGCGATTCCTGTTTCGCTGCGTCTACAGACAATATGGGATTGTTCAGTGTATGCCACAGGGAGTAGCACACTATGGATGATGATGGATAGATGCCAATGATTGGGGTCCATGCTTTCCTTATGGGGCACTTGTTGAGGGTTATCGTGCTCTACAGCCATCGGCATGGGATATGCAATGAGACATTGTTGAGGCACCTGTTACTCCTGAGTATGGACATTATTTAGCTCTACACCCTCCTCCTCGTATTACCATTCCAGATGAGCTAGTACCAGCACCAGCACCAGCACCAGCACCAGCACTAGCACCAGCACCAGCACCAGTAGCTGCAGGAGGTGATCAAGGTGGTCAAAGACAGAGGAGAGAGGAGGATGTAGATGTGGATGTAGAGGGTAGCGAGGAGAGTGAGAGTGATGAGAGTGATGATAGCAGTGAGGATGGCAATGATGATAGCAGTGATGATGATGGTACAGATGGGGGGAGACCGAGCGTAGCAGGTACTTCAGAGCCATCGACTAGTGCGCCTCGTAAGAGGCAGGTCATTGCTTCCTCATCAGTAGAGCAATCAGAGGTTGCGGGTTTACGTGTGCAGGTTCAGACCTTACAGGGACAGCTAGCACAGGTGCTGGGATTATTAGCATAGACGCAGGCCCAGATGTAGGCACAGCTAGCTACTGCACAGACACAGATTACCTCTTTGATTGGTGATAGAGATGAGGCCATACAGGTAGGAGTGATAGCACAGGCTCAGCTAGCAGGTGTACGAGCACAGTTGACCACTGCCTAGGCATAGATCACAGCCTTGACTGCAGAGCGAGATACTGTCAGACAGGTAGTAGAGATAGCACAAGCTACTGCAGAGAGATTGCAGAGAGTGGTAGATGGGACCTCTGTGGCAGATTACATGCGAGAGGCTATGTGGGTAGGTGCTGAGATTGAGTTTTATAGGAGCCGTTATCATGAGCTTTGCCCCCCAGAGCAGAGAGTCAGTTATGCCCAGTCCCGCTCAGAGAGGACTCATTCGAGGACAGTGAGCAGAGGCATGACACAGCCTCTCTCGAGAGATCTGAGAGATCTGAGAGATCTTGGGACATATGGTGGTGGTCATGATATTGGCGCGAGACCTGCTCCTTCTAGTGCGAGTACCACTTGAGATCATTTGTGTACCCCTCGAGAGATATATGCAGCCATTTTTGATATGATGTTATTTTCATCCTTTTCAGACTTCATTGTATACTTGACATTTGATGAGATATATATGTGCAGCAGTTCGATTGATCGATGATGTGTTCTACATGATTTATGTGATGGATGCATTTTAATTTTTTTTATGTTTTATGATGATTTATTATACTAGATTGTATAGATGCATTAATGATGATGTGATATGATATTGATGATGTATTTCTTTTCTCCATGAAATGCAATGCGTAATATATAAAATGAGATCTAAATGAATGGTGTATGGATATGTGATGTAAATGAATGATGTATATAATGAAATGTAAATGAATGATGTACAGATGAAATGTAATGTATGAGATGTAAATGAATGATGTATGGATGAAATGTAATGTATGAAAATGTAAATGAATGATGTACGGATGAAATGTAATGTATGAAAATGTAAATGAATGATGAATGTAATGAGATGTCATGTGATAGATAGAATGATGTATGGATATGTGATATATGATAGATAAAATGAGATGTAAATGAAATGATGTATGTATTGAATGAGATGTAAATGAATGACATATGGATGAAATGTAATATAGAATGAGATATAAATGAATGATGTATGGATGAAAATGTAATAAGATGTAAATGAATGATGTATGGATAAAATGTAATAAGATGTAAATGAATGATGTATGGATGAAAATGTAATGTATGAAATGAGATGTAAATGAATGATATATGATATATAAAATGAGATGTAAAATGCCTTCTATATGCATGCAATGAATAATGATTTTGCAACTACATGATAATGGATGATGAAACATAACGTGCATATGACATCACGAAATGAGATGTTTTATTGTGAAATTTATGATGAGATGAAGAAATGATTTTATGTGGCGTCATTATGAAAATTGTATGTGTCAAGTATACTCAATCTTTAATAAGGAAAGATAACATTATTTGCAAATGAATCCTTGTAACTTGTGCAACCAATACTTTGTAGATGTATTATTATGAATGCAATCTATTTTTACCATGCAAACCTATTTTATCAATGCAAACCTAAGTGTCATTTCAATAATCTTTTTATTTTGCTTTGTATCATCACTAAGCTTTTAAAATGTTGAAAGCGAATACAAGCATTAATGATATGAGATAGACCAGTGATGACCTGAGTGTTTCTTTCATGATATTTTGATATTGCAAGCGAACACAAGCATCAAGGTATAAGATAGACCAATGATGACCTGAGCATTTCTTGCGTAAACAGACAAGAATTAATCATTTTCTTAAGTGAATCGGAATGTCATCCATGATACTTGGTAGAGCACTTCCCACGATAATTCACAAAATAATAATGACTAACTCACAAACAGCAAACAAAGAAAAGGTATCATCCTCCTTCCTTGCTTCTCTAGTCTCATACATCATTGAGTAGCTCCAAAGAAATGATAAGCAAATAAAAAGTACAATAATTCAAATTCTACTTAATGTATTTTCAAATCATTATTCAGATTAGATCATCGATGTTGAAATGTGTGTGCTGATGTTTGCATGATATTCTCAGATGTTTGACCAAATGATGTAACCTAAAGACCTATCCTAGGGTCCTGAGACGATCAAAGATTAGTCTTGCCTACGCTATACACGCAGAGACCAGTTTATTCGACATAGACTCCATTTTGATGTAGACTCTATTTTGTGTTTTGATTTTATGAATGTTTTTTGCATGGATTTTCCGATTGATGTGTTTGATTTTGATTTTCCATGTTTTGGATTTTGATTTTCCGATGTTTTGATTTTCATGGATTTCGATGCTTTGGTTTTGATGGATTTTCTGATGTTTTGGATTTTGATAAATTTTCCTGATGATGGATTTTGATAAATTTTCTGATGTTTTTGGATTTTGATAAATTTTCTGATGTTTTTGGATTTTGATGGTTTTTTGATGTTTTTGGATTACTTTTCGTATCGCCACTTGGTGTTGTCATGTTTGATTGCCTTTCCATTTAAGTTGAATGTCCATTGTACTAACTAACACCAGGATGTTGCCCCCAAGCTAGGGTAAAACATGATATCCTTGCTATGACATGGATAGTGATAATGATTTTCCCAAATGATAGATGGAAATGATATGAAAGGAAACAATCATAACAAAACTGTATCTAATAGATAGAAGAGCTGGTGAAAATCACAAGTAGCGCCTGTTTGCCAGGTTTTCATCACTTGTTTTTATTGTGTCCTCTTTCTTTTTCTTTTGTTTTTTCTTTTAATTTCTTTTTTCCTTTTTTTTTCTGTCATCATGACGCCTGTTTTCCAGGTTTTCATCAAGACAACCTTACTGACCATGCACTAGGTGTCCTCAAGTATAGAATCACTTGAGATGAATGTTGTTCATGGGTTCCTCCAACATATCTCCTTCTGGTGTGGACAACTAGTATGCTCCTGATCCATAGACTGATATAATGACATAAGGCCCTATCTAGTTAGGTTCAAACTTTCCCTTCTTTTCTCTGTCTGCTTGATTTCTAGGGTTTTCCCGTAGGACCAAGTCTCCAATCTGGAAGACTCTAGGCTTAACCCTATGATTATAGTTCCTAGACATTCTTTGTTGATAGGCTGTCAAATAATTGACAGCTTGTTGTCGACATTCATCAAGTAGCTCTAATTCTTGAAGTCTAGAAATCCTATAATCCTCATCTGAAATGAGTCCCTTTAGTGAAACTCGAAGGGATGGATTTTCTACCTCAATAGGTAATATTGCTTCTGATCCATAGACAAGAGCATATGGTGTAGCTCATGTTGGTGTTCTGATGCTTGTCCTGTAAGCCCAAAGAGCAGGGTTAAGTTGAACGTGCCAATCACGCCCTACCTCATTTACAGTCTTCTTGAGAATCTTTAGGATTGTTTTGTTTGAAGCTTCTGCCTGTCCATTACCTTGAGGGTAATACGGGGTTGAAAAGCGATGTTGGATGTGGAAATTTTCACACAGCTCTTGGACGTCTTGGTTCTTGAAAGGCCTGCCATTATCTATAATGATTGACTGGGGTATCCCATATCTACAAATGAGATAATTAAGTATGAAAGATGATATTTGCTTCCCAGTGATTGTGGTTAAGGGAACGCCTCCACCCATTTTGTAAAATATTCTGTTGTGGTGATAATGAACTTATGTCCATTAGATGAAGATGGGTTAATTTTCCCTACCAAGTCTAATCCCCACTGACAGAAAGACCATGTAGTTGTGAATGGATGGAGCTCCTATGCTGGTGCATGTATAAGATTGCCATGAATCTGACATTTTTGACATCTCTTGACAAACTTATAAGATTCTTGCTCCATGTGTGGCCAGTAATACCCCAAACAAAGGAGTTTCTTGGCTAAAGATAATCCGCTTGAATGTGTGCCACAAAATCCTTCATGGACCTCATGTAAAGTAGAAGCAGATTCGTTATGTTCTAAACAACGCAGAAGAGTACCATCTAGGCCCCGATGGTAAAGGGTGTCAGCAATAATGGTATGTTTGGCGGATTGGCGTATGAAGTTGCGCTTTTGGTTGCGAGAAAGATCTAGCGGTAAGATATTATCTTTTAGATAAGTATAAATGTCTCCATAAATGGAAGATTGGGCACTATCCAAAAGGCTTATGGTTTGGGATTTGGGATTTGCGTATGCAGGATTTGACACTTGTTCCACAATAAATCGATAACGATCTTGCATTTCAGCCATTTGTAGAAGAGATGCTATTGTGGCCATGGCATCTGCTGCTTTATTCTCTGATCTTGGTATCTGCTCAAATTTGATTTCTATGAAGTATTTTCTTAGATCATCTACTAGTCTCTTGTATAAAATCAGTGTGTCATCCTTAGTTTGGTAATCATTGTTGACTTGATAGATGATTAACTAAGAGTCTCCATACACCTGTAGTTTTGTGATTTTCCAGTCAATAGCCACTTTAATTCTAAGGATCAAAGCTTCATATTCTGCCACATTGTTAGTGCAACAGAAGGTAAGCCTGTAAGATCATGGAATTGTGTGCCGAAGAGGTGTGACAAATAAAATTCCTGCCCCTGATCCATGTTGTGTGTAGGATCCATCGAAGTAGAGTTGCCATGGTTGTGTTGTAATGTTGAGGATATCCACAACAGGAAATTCCATGGTCATAGGATGACTATCTGACAATGGAGCTTCTGCTAGTTGGTCGGCAATGACCTATCCTTTGATAGCTCATCTTTCAACATACTGAATGTAAAACTCACTGAGGAGCATGACCCACTTTGCCAACCTTCCTGTTAAAGCTGCTTTGCTAAGTAAATACTTGAGGGGATCAATTTTTGCAACGAGCTTGATAGTGTGAGTGAGCATATAGTGTCACAATTTTTGTGTCGCAAATACTACTGCTAAGAATGATTTTTCAATGAAGGTGTAGTTTACTTCATGTCCATTAAGTGTCCTATTGATATAATATATTGCTTGTTCCTTTCCTTCTTTATCCTCTTGTGCTAGCAAGGCTCCTAAAGAAATATCTGTTGTTGCGATATATAGCAACAATGGCTTGTCTTCACTGGGTGGCACCAAGATTGGTGGTGTCATTAAATAATACTTGATTTGATTGAAATTATTCTCACACTGTTCATCCCATTTGAAAGACACATTTTTATGCAAAAGATGGTTGAATGGATGACATCGATTTGCTAGTTGAGAGATGAATCTTCTGATGGACTGTAGTCGGCCTTGTAGAGATCTTAATGTACTGATATTCTTAGGAGGTGGCATTTCCATGATAGCTTTAACTTTTACTGGATCTACTTCAATTCCTTTTGTAGAAACTATGTATCCAAGGAGTTTTGCTGATGTTACTCCAAAGGCACATTTCTTAGGATTTAATCTAACTTTAAATTTCTCCAACCTGTCAAATATTTTGGCTAGTATCTCTAGATGTCCTTCCCTGGTGTGAGACTTGGCTAAGATATCATCCACATAGTCCTCCATGAAGGTGTGCATCATTTCATGGAATATTGTTGTCATAGCTCGTTGGTATGTAGCTCATGCATTCTTTAACCCAAAAGGCATGACATTCCAGCAAAAGGTGCCCCACGGACATGTAAATGCTGTCTTTTATTGGTCTTCAGGAGCTATTTGATTTGATTGTATCCTAAAAATCCATCCATGAGTGATAGCATTTGATGAACAGATGTTAAATCTACAATCATGTCTATGTTTGGCAAAGGAAAATCATCCTTTGGACATGCTTTATTTAAATCCCAGAAATCAGTACATATTCTGATGGTGTGATCTAGTTTCAAAATAGGTACAATGTTGGATATCCATTTAGCATAATCAATAGATTTGATAAATCCAGCATCTAATAGTTTTTTCAAATCATTTTTTACCAATAATGCAACATGTGGATGCATTTTTCTCAGTTTCTGTTTTACTGGTTTAGTGCCAGCTGGTAAAGATAAGTGATGCATAATGAGATTTGTTTCTAAGCCTGGCATGTCAGAGTATGACCAAGCAAAATTGATGCATCGTTCTTCAAAGAATTTGATAAAATCTAGCTTTCCTGTATCTGTCATGGATGCTGCCAGGTGTAGGATTCTTACTTTCTCTGCTGTACCAATGTCAATAGACTATGTGGGTTCTATCAACACTGATGATCTTTCATGGTAATGTTGTGGGAGGATGTCAAGCCTTCCATCCTTTGGTGCCTCAATGAGGTTTTCACCATTGGATGCGTTCTTTGTTTTTACTATTTTAGGATCAAATACTGCCATAGAATGGTTTTCACCATTAGATCCATTATTTATTTCCACACTTTTGCAACTGAAAGGCTTGGCACCCTCCTGCCTAAAAGCATCGTTAAAAGAAGCATTGGTAGAACAAGTATCGGATTCCCCACAACAAAGGTAGTTAATAATAGCGGAATCATTGTCAAAAACAGGGAGATTGATGGGGTGTTGGGGTTCCCACTCGATAAGCTCGAGATATAGTAAAGGAAATGAATCATTAGAAGGGTCGAGGTCAGCGATTGTGAAAGCTCGGACATAAATTTCATCCAGGTTGTTAATGGTTATGTTGAGGCCTACGAAGGTATTTTCTTCTGCATCATTTATCTCAATCGATGTCTGTTCATCTTCACTTGAGTCATCAAAATTTTGTGTTTCAAAGACAATAGGATTAAAACTCGAGCGTTGACCCTCCTCACGTTTGGGGGTATACTTTTTGATAACATCGATCTGAATATCTTCATAGGAAACATCTGATAAGTTGTCCCACTCATATTCATTTGAATCTGTTTCAGAATTATCTCTTATTTGAAGAATATGCTCCACAGCTTTATTGGTGAGTTCTGCTCTTGCTTCTTCTATGTATCCTAGTCCAGCTCTGCCATTTTGCTGAATTGTGAGAACTTGGATTGGTTCTGTTATGCTTTGTTTCCCTCAGTCAAGAGATCCTTGTTCTGCTGTATATCCTAGTCCATTTTTATCCTTATGTTGGAGCGTAAGTGGCTAGATCGGTTCTGTTATGCCTTGTTTTCTTAACCCAAGAGGTCCTTGTCCTGAATATCCCATCTTCTCCAGAATAGTTTTTCCCTTTCCATATTGATTTGTTTCTATAATATTACTCATGGAAGTGGAAGCTTCCTCATCCCTATAAAGCCAATTTAGAATAGCCTTATCTTCTGATTCTTCATCTAAGTTCCCTGCTTTTACAAATCTACCATCTAATGTCGTTGTAAATTTTGCTGAATTTTGGGTGATTGTAGATGGTTTTCCATACGTTTGTAAGGAGGGTAACATCTATGATAGATGGAAAGAGTGTCCAACACCATATTCACTTATTCCTTTGTCACTTATCTGTACTTTGTTGGTGAATTGATGTGAGAGTGAAGCCAATTGTTCTTCAACATTTGAAGGGTTAGATTGTGCCACCCTGATCTCTTGTGATTTTTGTTGTTTTGGAAGCCACTTTGATATGAAGCTTTGCTGTTTCTCGCCATTAGATGAATCTGATGTGCTAACTTCTCAATTGTTAGGTATTAATGTATCCTGAGATGTTTTCAATGTATGACAAGCTTGGGTGTCATTATAGTCTGCTGTGATTGTTACCTCCTATCCATTGACGGGAAATTTCAGGCATTGATGATAGGTGGAAGGTATTGCTTGCATATCATGAATCCAAGGACGTCTCAATAGTATGTTGTATGTCAGTTCCCTATCTAAGACTTGAAAAACAACATTTTGGACAATAGGTCCCACTTGAATGGGTAATATGATCAATCCTTTAGAGGATCTTTCTTCCTCATCATATGCTTTGATTGTGATTTTTCTTCTTGTATCAATGGCTTCATCTGAGTATCCTAGTGCATGAATTAGCTTTAAGGTACAAATATTTAAACAAGCCCCTCCATCTATCAAGACACGCTTTACACAGTGTTTATGGATGAGGACTTCAATGTGAGGGGCAGAATTATGTGGATGGGTGAGTGACACAACATCATGTTCAGAAAATGAAAGGCAATGAGGTGCAGATAGATGTCCCACCATAGCTTGGAACTAACATACATCCAAATTGTTAGATACCGTGGTTGATACAAGAGCTTGCTCAAGAACCTCTTTGTGTGATGGGGAGATCTTTAAAAGTTCCAATATGGATATTTGCGCCGGTATTTTCTGTAATTGATCGATGAGATTATATTGATTGGAGGGAGGATCTATAGATTGGGATGATAATGATGCTCCTTTCAATATAACTTTGGATTGTGCCCTTGTTGTGGCATTAACCGGTTGGTGCTCTTGTTTCCCTTTGAGTGTGATTACATTAATTTGGTTTTCATATTTGTCCATATGTTGTTCCAAATTAGTAGATGTAATATCATTGTTTCGATTGATTTGATTGCATAACTCCTCATCCTCTTTGGCAGCAGAAAAACAAAGGATTGTTGTGTTATAAACATAACCGACATTCTTACCTTTGGTGTTTGCGGAAGAGGATTCTCCCTTCTGATAATTGGGTAGAGGATTTTTGAATGTTGTATGATATTTGTTTGTTTGGTACCCTTCTACAAATACTTTCTTTTGATCTATGAGGTCTTGTACCGCATGTTTTAACTGCCAACAATTTTCAGTCATGTGGCCTTTATTTTGATGGTAGTGACAATAATGCAAGTCATTCCACCATGATGGTTTGACTTGAGGGTCCCAATTTCTAGCCTCTTGTACTTGAATGAGTTTTTCATCTAAAAGTTCTTTGAGGACCGATTCCAATGATTTCCCTAATGGCGTGAATTTTCGTTTATTGGATGGTCGTTGGAATGATTGGGTTTTTGTTTCTCCACTGTTTTGATTATTTCCTTGATCACTACTTTGTTTGACATTAAGGCCATTGTTTTGTTTGTTTGTAGTGGTTGGCGTCAAGGTGAATACCGGTTTAGATGTGTGTGTATCGATCATGGTATCAATATTCTTATTCTTTTGCCAAAATATTGGCTTTTCGTTGTTGTTGTTAGAGGAATTGTTATTGTTTGAACCTTCAATGAAGTGTTTGATTGTTCCTCTTTTGATTAGAGCCTCTTTGATTTTGAACCCCTTTTCGATAACTTGTTCAAATGTAGATGGACATTGTAAGTCCAATCTGTAATTCATGTCATCCACTAAGTTATCAATGAACATCTCTATCTTCTCCTCTTCAGGAATAGATCTAGGGTATTTAGAAAATAGCCTTCTCCATCGTTGGAGAAAGGAAAGAAACTTTTCACCCTTTGCTTGTTTGGTGTTGTAGAGTTCTTTTAAGGTCACCCCATGTTGGATGTTGAATGAGAAGTGTGTTATGAACCTATTGATCAGTTCTTCAAAAGATTGGATCCCGGGTTCCAATTTAGAAAACCACTCCATGCAAGTGTTTCCTAAGCTTCTTGGAAATAATCATAGTAAGTAAGAGTCCTCATGTGCGAAATCTATGCTCATGGCTCGAAATTCCCGTACGTGATCAAATGGATCGTTTCTTCCATTGTATTTGTTGTACGTTGGATATTAACAATACTGTGGAAATGGTATCATGTTAATGCTTGGGTCGAATGGATAAGGGCAAATGTCTTGTAAGGAATATCTTTTTGTTGGCCCTTGTTGGATATTTTGGAACTGCAATTGTAATTTTTGGATTTGTTTTGTCAAAGCATCTATTTGATTTGGATTTTCTATACTAGTTGGGTTAGGTGTGGTCGTTTCTTTGAGTTGATTGACATCAAAGTCTTTAGGAAGCTTAGCACCTTTGTCAGCTAATAGTAGAAGATACTTTTCCATATCTTGCTCTAGCATCTTTTCCATAAATTTATGGAAATGAGGGTCTTGTTGAACTTTCTCGATTTCTTCTGCAGTTATTTCTTTCTCTTGTGAATTAGTGAGAGGATCAGTGTTGCTATATCATCCCCAAGGGTTTTCTTCAGCCATGGCTTCTATTCTTTCATTTTCTTCTTGTTGTTGTCTTTGATATGCTGCTCATGTGAAAATAGGCATACAAACCTTTTACTCTTAGACTTTGATCTTGGATTTTTGATTAGATAAGTGTCAAGGTTTTTGATTTAAAATTTGATTTAGTCGTGTCTAGTTTCGTGATGGAAGGATGATAAAAATCATTGATAGGAAAAATTTGTCACAAAAAATCTCAGATTTAGTGATAAGAACACTTTGCAAGATGTTTCAAGACCTAAGCATAATAGTAAAGTTTTTTTGTATGATTCAAGTGTTTTGGACTATGAAAAAAATGTTTTGGACTGATGAAAACCTTGTTTTTGACATGGGAAAACTGACAAACTGTCTTACTAACTCTCTATTTTTCTGACTTTCCGGAGCGCTAAAACAGAGCTGGGATGCGCTATAACATAGCAGTGACGCGCTAGAATAGAGCAGTGATGCACTAGAACAGACACCCAAAGCACTAAAACAGAGCAGTGACGCGCTAAAATAGACCAGTGACACGCTAGAGCAGAGACCCAAAGCGCTAAAACAGACCAGTGAAGCACTATAACAGAGCAGTGACACACTAGAATAGAGACCTAAAGTGCTAAAATAGATCTGGTATGCGCTAGGACAGAAACCCAAAGTGCTAAAACAGAGCAGTGATACGCTATAATAGAACCATGAGGTGTTAAGATAGAAAACTATCTTACTCTATGAAACTCACTTGGTCTGGTATCGTATTGTATGGCTGGTTATGGGATGTATTTTGGGTGAATTCTTTGACTGTGATTGTGGTGTTGCCTAAGAGCCCTTCTTTGATAAAATGCTTGTGAATCTAAGGGGGCTACAGCATAGTCGTCCGTATAACCTCTAGAGAAATCGTGATACCTATGAATAAAAGTCCTATGTTGGAGTAGAACTTTCCTGCTTTGATATAAAAATCGTTGCTTTCTCAGAAGTTGTTTGTATGTAAGTGTTTTCTTTGGCTTTCTGATTCGTTTGACAAGAGATTTCTTGACAAATTTTGTGGATACCCAATCTCGAATCATGAGAATTTCATGAGTGTTTTGATTTTGAAGATTTTTGTGATGATCTTATCTGAATTTAATGAGAGAAAACATAGCAAGCAAGAATAGAATGGTTGACTTTAAAATCCTAGAATTTAAACAGATAGTGTATGTTCTTAAGAATCAAGCATGATTCTTCTTGATTTTCACTGGTTTATAATAGATAAGACACTTCAGATAGACTCACTCCTAGAGACAAAAGGTCATCATTATATACTTGAACGACCCACAGCTTGGAATTGCGTCGACTCACATAGCCATGTCACCCCCTAGAGGGCGCCCATGTTTTTGTCTTTTCCAGGTGCGTACTCAGAGTGACGGAAGTGGATACCGGATCCCCTGAGCAAATAGTCCTTGGCAATTATATGGTGAGTGCTTGAGGGTAGATTCTTCCCCGCCCCTGCACCGCTGGGTATTACAATTTTTAGAAACTGACAAGCGTGCTTCTATTTCTAGGTTCTTAGATAGGGTTTCCATTCAGAGTGGCAAATGGATATTAAAATCCCTCGAGAGACCTCCCAATCTTTAAAAAAAAGATTTTGGGGATGGTTATCCTGCACACTTCCGTTGAAAGAGGGTTTCCCCAAATTCACATAAATTTTTAAGTGGGTTGGAATACCATGGCTTTTGGTTGTCCCCACTCAGGTCATTCCCATAGGGTGAGTACTTTTTCCCACTACGGTAGGCCTGTCTAAAGGTTTTAAAAAGCTTTAAAAATGCGTAAAAAAAAAAAGTGAGTCTGGTATTCTGATGCACCCAGTAAAGGGGAGAGCATAAACCTATCACCCAATCACAGCAAAGAAGTTTGTTCACTTTTAAAACCCAAATGACAAATTAGCTAATCTATATGGAGATATTGCTCCATAAAAGCATGATGTTCAATTTTAATCCCACAAGAAATTGTGAAGTTTTCATCTTAGGATTGATCAATTTTTATCCATTTTCTATCCTAAGATTGGTAAATTTTAATCCATTTTCTATCCTAGGATTGATAAATTTTAACCAAAAATAGACAAAAACAAAATCTGGCCGCGAATGCGTCGGATCTAGATTTAAAAAAATGATTTTAAAGACAAAGAGTCGAGGCACTGAAACAGTGAATCCACGCGCTAAAACAGTGGCGTGGCGCACTAGAAAAATTGAGTGGCGTGCTAAAATAGAAGACTAGCATGCTAAAACATACCACCGGTGTGCTAAAACAGATGACTGGCACACTAAAACAGAACACCGGAGCGCTACAGAATCTAGTTAGCGCGCTATAGAAAGTCACGGTTCCGCGAAAACTATCACACCGATACCTGTAAGACACTTTTCTCAAAAATTAAGTAGAATATGGGGTTAGGCCCCACAGTGGGCGCCAAATTGTAAGCGTAGGAATGAGTTAAACAATCTAAACATGCTTCTACACCTCTAAATAAGACATTGCATCTAAGATTTAAGAAATTTAAACTAATTTAAACTAAAAATCTTTAGAAATCTATCCTATTGCTCTCTAACTCTAAAGATCTCTCTAATCTACTTTGCTCTCAGATTTTAGAAGCTAATTAGACCATTGAAATGACACTTAGAGAATGAAAATTAAACTATTCTATTCCTATATGATTAAATGATAAAACTACTGTAATGGCAACCATGACTGCAAATGTTGAATGCTGGATGAATGCTGGATGGATGTTGGATGAATGCTGAATGCTTGAATGCTAGATGAATGCTGGATGCTTGGAAAACCTGTAGAGTAAGATTGCACAAGTTGGGATCCCTTTCCTGTAGCCAAAGAGCTGTATTTATATCTTTCACGGTAGCACATTTGCACAGGGATACGGGATAAGAGGCTGGGATTCAATCTGGAGAATTGAATGGCATGGGATGAGAAGGTGGAGCTGATCATGAAGGATTGTTCCTCCCCATGAAAACACCAGGCAAGATGAGAGGGAAGGTGGTTGGAAGAAGATTGAGAGGACTTCCTGGAGGTTTGTCCCTGAAGCTCTTCCTGTGAATGATAGTAGAATTAATTAGATTTTGAAAATTTAATTTTATTGGTGAGTGAATAGTGGTAAATGATTTTATGCATAAATTTAAATAATTTTAATTTATTTAAATTTAGCAAAAAGAGGATTGAATAATTTAATAAATCAAACTATAGGGTTTGTTTATTAAATTAAAACAAAAAGAAAATGATAATTAAATAAAAGATTTTAGATATCTTTATTTAATTAAGAAGAAATGTGATGAGGTAATTAAATAACACAAATTATTTAAGTTGTGTATTTAATTTTAAGAGAGAAGTAATAATAATAATAATTAAATAAAACAAAGTTTTTAATTTTGTTTATTTAATTAAGAGAAATAATATGATAAAAATGATAATAATTAATTAAAACAAAGTTTTTAATTTTGTTTATTTAATTAGGAGAAAAATAGAAGAATTAATAATGAACTTAATATAAATAAATATTTCTATTTATTTACTAAGTAGATGAATTTAAGATTAATTAATCAAATAAATCGTATTTAATTAATTAGATTCTCCAGACCATTTTTTGGTGTCTACAAAACTAATACCATATTCAAGAGGTTTAATAAATACCTTTTCAAAATGTTGCACATGATCTTCAACCTTCTTCGAATAAGCAGTCAATTCATCTTGGTACACCACCATGATAATAGTAATCAAATTAGAAAATGCTATATCCATGGCTCTTTGGAAAGTTGCTCCAACATTGGTGAGACCAAATGGAATTCTTATGTATACATATGTTCCCCAAGGAGTTGTAAATGTTGTCTTGTATTGCTTAGACTCCTTGACTTTGACCTGATTGTATCCAGAAAATCCATCCATCATAGATAATAACTCACACCCTGTCACCTTATGCAATATAGCCTCCATATTGGGCAAAGGATAATTATCCTTGAAAGATGCCATGTTCAGATTTCTAAAGTCCACACACAATCTGATGTCACCATTCTTTTTTCTCACAAGAACAAGACTTGAAAAACGGGTTGAATGTCTGATTGGTTTAATAATTCCTCCATCCCTTATCTTAGTTAATTCCTCCTACATCTTAGGCTCCAATGTCTGATTTATAGGCCTTTGCTTCTATCTAAAAGGCCTAGCGTCTAGCTTCAATGGTATTTCATGCTGAAATAAGTCTTCCCTGTATGCTTTCAGATCTTCATATGACCAGGAAAACACATGTTTGTACTTTCTCAGTAACTCAATCAGCATTCACCTAATTGTTGGGCTTATTTTCTTCCCAATGTACATCTTTCTTAGTGCAATTTCAGTCCCCAAATTAATTTCTTCAACATCCTCTCTTCTGACTGGCGTTTGTTTCGTGAGAGATCTATCACTTCCACCATATATCCTTTCTAGTGCCACTAAGCCTTTAGGTAATTTATTTGTTTTGAGCTACAATATCTCCTTTCCGAACATTGTTTGCTTCCCATCTACTTCTTCAACAAAAGCATTGAAGTCAATTTCCTGTGCTTCATATTGGTCTATACAGTGCAATTTTTTTAAAAGATCAGCATCATCATTAAAAACTTGCCAGCTAGAAATGTTATCAGGCATAGCAGGCCTTGTCTTAAACTCAATCTGTGATACCCTAGCCAGTGTGATATCATCTCTTTTCAGTGCTACATTTTCTAAAAAATCAGCCATTATGTTTTTTGACCTGTCAATCCACTCAATTGAAAATGCATCAAATAATTCAATTGTGTCCCATACAACATTCCTATATTGTTTTAATCTTTTGTGCTTTGTTGCATATTTTGATTTAATTTGTGAAACAACCAACTCAGAATCACCTAGAACAACAAGCAACTTGATGTTATGTTTCATAACCATGTTCAAGTCTGTCAATAAAGCTTCATATTCTACCACATTGTTTGTACATTTAAATACTAACATAAAAGAATATTTAAAAGTAAAACCTCCAGGAGAAACAAATACAATCCTAGCTCCATTACCTTCTTGACTACAGGCTCCATCAAAATACATCTTCCATACACCATTGCAATCATGTGCAGCATGTTTTTCAATTGGATCACTATTAATTAATTCTGGCTTAGCTGGTTCTATTTTAAAACTCCCCAAATCAGCATCAAAAAAATAATTAACTTGATCTTGTGGTACACATTCAACAAGCTGGCTCATTCTTGGTTCCCTATGTAACTTCACTTCCTGGCCATTCACTGGTATTGTAGCATAAGATAAATCAAATTGAACATTCCCTCCTACAACTGCAGTCAGCTATCTTGACAAAAGCATCCCAAATTGAGGAGTATCAATAACTGTTATACCTATATTATATGTTGCCTGTGGATATGTAGCCAATTTGACTTCAACATCTTTTATAATACTAACCACAAGAACAGGCCGATTATCCATAGCATAGCACTTGCCTCTAGTGATATCAACCCACATGCCAAGCTATTTCATTACTCTGACTGGCATAATATTTATAGCAGCACCAGAATCTATCATGCAGTTTCTTAGAAATTTATTATTTATAAGCAATGTGGTGAAGAAAGGATCCACTTGTGGAGAGGTTGTTAGAACATCACCCAAACATACATCTGAATTATTTATCTTTTCTTGCCTATTGACTTCTTCAAAATTCATATTTTTTTCATTTCCATTTGTAATCAATTGAACAACATTATCTCTGTACTCCTTAATTTTCATTAATTCAAGTAGTGGAACAGACATTTTTACCTGAGATAATGCATGTGTGAAGTCAAAAGAGGAGCCCTTTGTTTTAACAGTCTTCTTTAGTTCTAGCATTTCTCCTTTGCTTTCTTCTTTTTCTTTTTTACTAGGCTGATCAGATCTTTGCATTTCCTTGTGAAATTCTTCATTTTTTTGCTTTTGGACAGGCCTCTCTCTACTTTTATCATGCTACTTGTTTTTTGGCTTCTTTATCATTTCCTATGTTGTATTTTGATCTTTTATAAAAATTCCCCCAGGAACTTCATCTGGCTCATTTGCTCTTTTTTTTCTCAACCAGTATTTACTTCATACTTCCTCAACTACAGCAATAGTAATTCTTTCTATTTCATCTTCAATAAGTCTCCTCACATTGCATTGAACAGGCGGCTCAACAGGATGTGGCTCTATGTAATCTTCATTAGAATCATTAAAAATCTATTGTTTAGCCATATGGACATTATACTTCTGATTGGAAACATCATATTCATATCCTTCATCCTCAGAAGATGAACTTTCCTCAGCATGGTGCAAAAAATTTGAAGTCAAATATACTGTGTGATCCTCTCCCTTGTTTTCCATCAGCATTCCCTCCTCTTGCATTCTTTGAGCTACAACACAATAATCTGGAGAATGTGGCTGATTGCAAACTTCACAAAAGTAATTATTACTCACCATATAAGTGCCCTTCTTACTCAATGGATCAGGGGTCTCTTTGATTCTTGGCCTAGCTGCTATAGGTTTCCCATCTTTCTAGTCTGTATTGTAAGGCATATTATGCAGCCTTGGCCTCTCATTTCTATTCTCATTTCTGTATGTATTCTCCTGTCTATACTGATAATTATTTCTTTGTTGTGGACACCTCAGGTTGTCTCTTTTATTAATTATACCAGCAGCCTTCCTATTGTTTTCAATTGTCAATGTAATCCTCTGTGCTTCAGCCAAATCTCTTGGAAATCTATTTCTCAGTTTGTACCCTGTTTTATGATCAAAAGCATTTAAATAAACACTCAATGCAACATAATCTGGCAATCTTGATCCAAGCGATACCTTAGTCTGTAATTTATTGAATTTTCAGTTGAAATCATAAATTGAATCATTCTGATTTTTTTGAATTCTCATTAATTCATGAAGAGCTACATCTAGAGCATTTTGATTTCCATATTGCTCTAAAAATATGTGTTGAAATACTTGGAGAGAATTAATTGAGTGTGCTGGCAGGCTATTGAACCAATCACTGGCATCTTCAAGAAGTGACATCATGAACAACTTCATATGTAAATCCTCATATGGCACATCTATGTCTTGAATGAAAATATTAAAACTCCTTAAGTGCTCTTCAGCTATGATTGCATTACTCCCTGTGAATTTAGGCACCATATTCCTCTAACTGCCATCCATAGGGTAAGGATATAATTGAAAGCCAACTAAATCGAACTGTCTGATCATGGTTATATGCTAGTGAGGGGGAGAAGCAAGTGGATATTGATTTTGATGCATAGGATTATTAAATTGTGCATTATACTATGGAATGTAATGCTGACCTAGAGGTGGATGCATACCTATATGTTGTACGAGAATATGAGGTGGATGGTTTGGTTGCTTGTAATGATTCCCACTCTGATTGTGAGGAGCATTTTTTTGATTGGAGGGTCCTGCACCATGATCACCCTGCTTGTGAGGTGGGACATACTTTGGGCCACCAGGTGTTTGATCATTAACTTGGGCTTTCTATAATTTAGCCTCAAGTTCCTTTATCCTTTTCTTATGTAGCTCAAGATGTGCTTTTATTTCATCAAGAAGTTCATGATTAACAAACTCATTCTGGTTGTCTTCACCTCTTTGTTCACGTTCCTGTCGATGTCTGAGCACTCTTGCTTCAAGGTTGGCATCAAACTCAGGTTGATAATGAGGATTATAAAATGGATTCCTTTGATCTTCAGGGGTACAAGGTTCTGCACTTGAGTCATCTCTCCATGTATCACAACAATTGTATGTTTCACAATGTTCTCTTGGTGCTTTTCCTTTGTCAGTCATGCACATGTCCTCATTGATCCTCTTTTCCTTATTAGCTCTATCATTTTTATGTGTCCACTTGTTGTTATCAGTAGGAGCTCCAGTATGACCTCCCCTAAATTGAGAACTTCTTCCATTCATGGTGAAACCGTACAAAATTTATGTCAGAGTTACCACTCACTTTCCTGAAAGTGAGAAAATGCTTGATACTTCTTGTTCCTAGCAGAGTCTGTGTAAGATTTCCGACTCTATTATTAAGGCTTTGATTCTGATTGTTCCCCAGCAGAGTCACCAATTTATTAGCTCTCAAAAACGCAGGCTGAAAGCCTCAAGAGGCTGCCAATCTCTTGATACGTTTCAGGGTAATAGACAAGGTCAAGAGAACTTAACCTTCTACTCTTTAGGTGCTGCAAACTTGGGCGGGTGTACCTTTCTGAATAATATAGACTTGACTTGAGATTATCTTCTTGAAACAATTTGTTCACAATGGCAATGGGAGGTGAACAGATGAGATCCAACTTGAAGACAATAGCTAATATTCTAATCTAAATCCTATAGTGAATACTTAACTAATCAGATGTAAAAGGAACTAAAAGAATTCAAAATGATGAATTACAGAGACTAGTACCTTATTGGGTATGCGGAGTCAAATGAGATCAGGATGAACAACACTCTCTGGAGAAAACACAAATTATCTGGCATATATTCTGTTTACAACTTGTATAAACTTGCAACACTATAACTACTAAGTTCTACTTTGAGCATCCAGATGAATTTCTCTCTGATTACTATGATCAACAAAAGGATTTAATCTTTCCTTGAAAGAACCAGATGGTTAATCACACAAAAACAACAAATGTGTATTGATAAGTTAAACATAAACTTTTTATGTCAATTTATACAACTAAAAAGCATAAACTTGGAGACAACTTAGCAGTGTTTTTCATTTTGATTCAATCAGACAATTGACACTAGAGAAGAGTAGCAACATCAATTGAATCTCATATATACCTCCATAGTGAAATCATGCAATAATAGCCTCTGGTCTGATAATTTTATTCTACTGTATCTACTTGCAGAGTATCAAAATTCTAGTTTCTAGTGTCAACTATCAATTACAACATGCTTATTTATACACCAGCATGAGAAAATGAATCATATTGAAATCACATGTCGGCCCCCCAAAGAATTCAGGCTCAAATTGTGTCAGCCTGCAATGGTCATCCAAACAGAATCATGTTGGCCAAAGATTTGTTTTTCTATTATTCACCAGTGAACAGTCGCCAAGATAGTCATGAAGGTATGCCGAAGGAAAAATAACATTAATCTTATTTTCCCATGTTCATTGCTCCTTGTGCATCGCCGTGACCACCTGTTTGCTACATCAAACTCAAGAAGTATCACTTTTGTTCCTTTTATGTTTCACCATAACCTTCTGCCATCAGTGAGATATTATGTAGAAAACCATTTGTCATACCAAGAGCACAAAGGTGTTACATTTTTTCCAGTCGCTAAGACACGAGAGAATGTCTTACCGAAATGCACCCTTCTAACACATACAGATCGCCATAACACATCATAGTCGGGGAGATATCTTGTAGGCTACATCGTGTTTCACTGAAAACATCTTTATCATCTGTATCGCTGTGACATATGAGTTTTCTTACCGACACACCATCCACCCCAAGTCGCCATAGTATTCGAATCCTCACAGCGAAGCCAGATAGTATTCTTTTGTTCCCCTTTTGTTTCATTGTAACATTGTGCTATCGGGGAGACAACATATTGAACTCACCTCATCAGGTCGAATGATCCTTATTATTTCCAAGTTGTCAAGACATAAGAAATCTCCCACCAAACTGTACATTTCATTTTATCCACTTCGCTATAGTTCACAAATATTGGGGAGACCCTATGTCGACCGCTTTGAGTTTCATCGAGAATCTTCTGTATTACTTCATTTTGTTGTGACCAACGAAATGTTCTGCCGACAAGGCCACTACTGCATTCCATTCAGCAAGACCCCAGGCTCCTCGCCATGACCACACACCAAAACCAATTAGTCACACCGAGCAACACCTTTCGTTTAGTTCACACTCGCTGTGACATTCATAATTTCTCACCGATTGAGCCTCCTTTTGAAAAGTCAGTATGACACATTGGATTTGCTGAGACCATAGGTTGAAAGTTTTAGCTCATATCGAAAGGCTTATGAAAGGAAAACCATATGTAAGGTCGGCGAGATTGAAGGTCACTCGCCATGACCTTACAATGAAAACAATATCTCCCACTGAAAGTCATTTGGAAAAATCATACGTGCACCATCGATGAGACAAAAAATACTCACCAAGACCTTGCAGTGACAAGAATAACTCACACAGATGAGCACCCATATGCCTAGTTGGGGAGACATATCGGAATCGGTAAGATGCAACCCTGACAACCAAGATATAGACCGAAAGAAGCCTCCATGGTTGCCAAGACAAGACAAAAGTCCTACCAAAAGATCTGCATTAAACAAATGTCAATATAGAAGCAACATGGGTCGGGGAGACAATGGGAGACCTATGCCAACATAAACAAAAAGGTGGAAAATGCATAGATAGATGATTTAGGGGACAAATATGAGTAAAATATGAGTAAAAAAATTATGAAATGAAGGAAATATGCATAAGGAAAGACTCATATGAAGACTCAGGGGACATGAAAAATATCCAAAAATCAATAGATTTAAAAAGTTCCAACACATCCACCCTTTAGTCGATTAATCAACACATAGTGTTACCAAGGATCACTCTTGAACTCGATTTTCGATTTCAATCATCATCATTCATCCTACCATCCAATCTTATTCAATCGGTCATCAATCCAAATATAATCCTTATATAATCAAATCCAATTTGACCAATTGTCTACCAATTAACCCAATCTGTTCTCATCAAACAAATCCACTTTGGTTGAATCAATCATCCAAACTAGTCCTATTGAGGCACATCCTTGTCAGCTAATCCATTGGTTCAATCCTCTCATCATCATCTAGATCATCCTAGCATCCTAGTCCATTCTATCATCTTGCATACCCATTTAGACCTAGTCACAAACAAGGAAAATGGTCACACAACAAGCCCAAAATTCCCAGCCAAACATCCCTCAAGATTCTAAAAATGTGGCTAATGTCTCACAAGATCGCAATAATGGTACGAATATCTCTCGAGATCCTTAGAATGGTACATCATCATAGTCCAATATTGATGGTCAAAACACATCACCACCAGGAGATGAGAACATGGTCAATCAACCTAAACTTACACTTGAGGAACACTTTAGTAACCCTAGCAATGTGCAAATGATAGATCGCCTTCTCAAAAAACATGGGGAAGAAATCTTGGCCTACCTAATTGAAAGAGGTTACAAACCTCCATCAGGTATCAACCTATCCTAGTATGGTAATTCCACATCTAACATACCCCAAGGTTCAAAAAATGCACCAGATAGTTCGTACATCCCCAATGTTTCTCCAGTTGAAGGTTGACACCAACTTGAATTCAACAATGCCATTCTCTATCACGTTTATAATCCCCCACACACCACAATCTCAGTCATGGGCACTCCTCATGTAACTGATCCCAACAATCCTTTTGCGTATGGCATGCCACAAAATATTTTGCAACCTCTACCATTAATGCTAACAACACCACCCCTTTCAAATCAACCTCCTTTCAACACTGGGGGCAACCCTTTTACCACTTTGCCTCCACCTCCTAGGGCCACAAAACTACCATCATCTTCTTACACATCTCAATAGCCTCCCCAATCTAACACACCACCTCCATTACCGCTGTAAGGTACATCCCAACTGAATGTTCCTTTTGGTACCCAACAACCTCCTTTGTAGAATGCCTCTACATTACCTCAGTCGGCTCGTCAGCAACAATCCCCACATAACCCCTTGATCTCTTCACAACAACCACCACACCAATTACAAGGCAATCCATCCCAACCTCTTGCCTAGACCATATCCCCATTCCTCGCATCCATTCTATGTCTACAATTTCAACCACAACAAACATCCCATCTTGGCCCACACAACACCTGACATCACATTAGCAACCTCCCCAACATTATTATTATCATAACCAATAGAATTCCTAGAAACAACCACCTTATGTGACCTCCCAACAATTGCAGTAGTACCTTCAGTACCAATAGACCAATTTGTAACACCACATTCAAGATCTTCAACATCCTACCACACATTTTTATCAAACAAATTCATACTATACCTTGCAACAACAACCCCAATACCAATAAACTTCCTTGACATACCGGCAAGGGATATCATCATCTCACTATCAAAATCCATATCCCAACCTGCAAACACTATCTCAGCAAGATCCTTCATTGTCCTACCACCCATATCCATCCAACTCATCTTTGGCTCTCACGCCACCAGTCAACTCAGATCTATTAGAAATCAAAGCTACTTTGAAAGATCTTCAAGATGGGATTGGAAAAAAATCATTCAAATTTGAAGACATATTTCCCTATCCATTCAATCCCTCCATCTCATTTATCCCCTTCCCTAAACACTTCGAAATACCAAAATTTGATAGATACAAGGGAAACAAAGATCCTAAGGTCCACTTGCAAGAGTTTTAACCCCAATTTCAAGAAGTTATGCACAATGACAACTATCTCTTGTGCTTGTTTCCATGGAGCCTAACAGGAAATTCCCTAGAATGGTCCATGAGTCTAGAGCGAGGATCCATAAAATACTTTGCAAATCTTTCAAAAAAATTTGTTTCTTACTTCTCCTTCAATTTGGAGGACACTAATACCTTGGATCTCCTCAAAGAGAAGTAACATGAAGGTGAGACCCTTGCTAGCTACCTTCAAAGGTGGCGTGCACTAGCAAGCCAAATAAAACCCCCTCTCAAAGAGAAAAACATGGTCACACTCTTTGTAGAGAACTCTCATCCTGACATGGCTCATAATTTTAGGTTACATGGTGTCACCACTTTCGTTAGATAGTGGAAAAAGGACTCATCCTTGAATGCATCCTTATTGCCAAAGGGAACATCAAGATACACAACCATTACAGAGAAAGGCCATCCGGTGATAAGTCTTGCTTTTGGAACAAGAACAAAAACACAGTGAATGACGGTGTCACTGACACTAAACATGTTCAGGTGTCCAATACATCTGAGAGACAACAACCATCTATACCTAATGCCATATTTGTGCCATAGGGGGCATCTTTTCCTCCTCAACAGTCAAACCAGAATAGTCAAGGAAAAGAAAAACACAAGTATACTCAATTAGGAGAACCCTTCAGTGTCTTCTTCAAGAAGTTGTTATAGGTCAACTATTTGATCACATACCCTATCACCAAACCACTTGATGAATCCAAGCCCAAACCTGCCTAGTTTAGGGAAAATGAATATTGTAAATTCCATAAAATTAAAGGGAACACTATGAATAAGTGCCAAGGTCTCAAAAACTATGTCCATGATCTTATCGATCGAGGAGAAATCAAAGTCGACACTAGTCAAGCTTCATCATCCAATGCTCAATTGCAGATGTATCAAAATGCCTTCCCCAACCATAATCAAGGGGCAAGCACCTCCAACAAAAATCTCCAAGACAATAGCACAAATAACATAACTATAAGAATGTACCCCTCAATTATGATGGCATTATCCATTATATTGAGCAGGTAGAACCCCAGGTGTCTATGATACATGTTAAAGCTAAAGATCCCCAATGTGTTGTTGCTACCCAACGATCTTGCATCACTATCCCTATAGCCTCCACACCCACCTAGCCAAATCCTATAAACTCTTAGTACAAAATTCTTGATCACTTAGGAAATACCCCTACTCAGATCTCAATCTTGGATCTACTTAAGTCTTCACCCGTACATCAAGAAATTATCAATAGAGCTTTACAAGAAACTCATGTACCTAATGACATCTATCCCACACAGTTCCAAGCTTTAGTAGGACACTTGGTTTTATCTTACCAGCTACACTTTAGCCAGAATGACATGCCAAATATTGATGCCAATCACAACCATCCCTTGCACATCAAAGTCCTAGTTGCCTGTCATAAAATAAAAAGGGTCCTGGTAGATAATGGCTCTACCCTCAATCTATGCACTTTGAAATTCATAAAACAAGTGGGGTATACTCAAGTGGATTTGAGTAATCAAATCATCAGGACCAAGGCTTATGATAATGTAGAAATAAGTTATGAAGGAATTATCAATCTTCCTATCCAGGTTGGACCTGTAATTCAGTTCACTACCTCTCATGTCCATGATTTGGACTTACCATATAATCTCCTCCTCCACCACCCATGGCTCCATGCCATGCAATCTGTCCCCTCCACATACCATCAATGCCTAAAATTCTTCATTAATGGAAAAGAGATCACCATTTATGCTGACCCCCAACTATTTGAATATTGTAACGCTTTAGAAGCATCATTTCCCCATTTACATTATTGTCATGGGGTAGAAATGGGGACATCTCAGTCATCATCCTCCAATCCATCACCCACCATGATGATCACTCCATTTTCCACCACCAATCCTACAGTCACCAAAGTATAGATCATTGACAAAGGGTGTGGTGAATATAAAAAGCATACTTCTCTAAATGTGTCAACCATGCCACTGTCACCACACATGTATGGCCAACCTTCATAGGCTACTCCAAAGGAAGACAAGACTATCACCTTCAATGTAAAAAAAATTCCCACTACCACTTTCTGGTCTCCTAGTATAAAGATAGATGCACGAGAAGAGGATATCAATCAATGGGTATACCATGAAGAACCCCAAATAGATCCTCCTCTAAAGGAATACTTTTAGGAAGTATAACCTTGGTCAACTAAGTTCGCAGAAAAACATAACTACCAAGGTGGGGGCCTAGGTAAGGAAGAATAGGGATGGTTACAACCTATTGATGTATCAAAGTTTCCAAGGAATATAGGCCTCAGATATGACAAAAAGAAGAAAGGCCCTACAATGTCATTTAATACCTCCAATAGTGCTACTATGGAAAATGGTCCCTTGGAAGACATACCTAAGGAGGAATCCATCATATGTGGATACGATAATGTTGATCACACAGATCTCTCATCCATGTTTGATTGATTATCTGTCTTTATCATCAGCTTTTCTCTTCACCACATTGAACTCATTGATTGGGACCTACGTCATATCACACCTTCCAATGTCTCCTCAGATACATATGTCAACCTCATGAGATTGGGGGAAGATGAATGCTCCAGTCCCAAAAATAAAAAAAACAAGAAAAATAGAAAGTGATCATCTAGTAAAAATATCCTCGAGGCACTTCCTAACTTGGAAAAAGTAAAAATAAATGACACATTCGATAGTGAAAACCTTGAAGAGACGCTAGAGGATGGAGACATTCATCTTCCCCTTGTGATAACTCAGTTATCAACATGATCATCCATCCTAATTGAAGATACTCAGGAAGTTAATCTGGGTATTGCAGAAAACTCTAAGATCACCCATGTGGCCAAATCTCTATCAAAGAAAGAATATTCAGTCATTCTTTAGCTACTCCAAGATGGTATCATTAACTTTTCTTGGTCATACTTATACATGCCAGGCTTAGACCCTTATTTAGTAGTTCATCATCTAGATGTTCACCCAAATCCCAAGCCTATAAAAATAAAGCTCCAAAAATTGCATCCATAGGCAGCATTGTTAGTTAAGAAGGAATTGGAAAAATTACTAGATGTTGTTTTTATCAAACCAATTGACTACTATGATTGGATCTCCAACATAGTACCTATTGCCAAACCAAATGGAGACATTCAGATTTGTACAGACTTCTGGAACTTTAACAAAGCCTATTCAAAAGACAACTTCCCATTGCCTAATATTGACATGCTGGTCAACCTGACTACAGGACATGAGATGTTATCCCTTATGGATGGTTTCTTTGGTTACAATCAAATCTGAATTGCACCTAAAGACCAACACAAGACTACTTTTATGACACCTTGGGATACTTCTTGTTACAATGTTATTCCCTTCGCTCTCAAGAATGCAGGGGCAACATATCAAAGGGAAATGACTATCATCTTCCATGACCTCATCCATATTATCATGGAGGATTATTTCAATGACTTGCTAGGAAAATCCAAAACCCAAGTAGAGCATCCTGTCATCTCGAAAAAGATCTTCGAATGGTTAGAACATTACAAGCTACGACTATATCCAAAAAATCATGTCTTTGGTGTTACATCAGGGAAATTGTTGGGTTTCATAATCTCTCAAAGAGGCATTGAGGTCGATCCATCCAAGGTGAAAGCTATTTTGGATATGCCACCCCCGCACAATCTAAAACAATTAAGAAATCTCCAAGGGAAGTTGCAATCCATCCATTGGTTCATAGCCCAACTTGTAGATAAGTGTTAGTTGTTCACCCATCTTCTAAAAAAAGACTCCACCTTCAAATGGAACCAACAGTTTCAAACAAGTTTTGATAAGATCAAGGAATACTTGGCTCATCCATCCATCTTAATGCCACCTATTCTAGGGAAACCCCTCCTGCTTTACATCTCTGCCACTTTAGTCACACTGGGGGAATTATTGGCACAACATGATGAATTATCAAAAGAAAGAGCAATCTACTACATCAGTCGAACACTGGTTGGCTATGAATTAAACTGTTCACCCATGGAGAAACCCTGTCTTGTAGTGGTCTTCAGTACACAAAAAATCCAACATTACATGCTCAGCCATCCAGTCAAATTGATAGTGAAAATTGATCCATTAAAGTATTTGTTATCTAGAACCACTTTAACCGGTCGCATGGCTAAGTGGGTCATGCTCCTAAGTGAATTTGACATAGAATATGTGGATCGCAAAGCCATAAAGGGACAAGTCATAGCTGATCAGTTGGCCAAGGCACTCCTAGTGGATTCTTACCCTCTAGTCACTAAATTTCTAGATGAAGAGGTTTTCATAGTAATAGAAGCACCTACTTGGACATTGTATTTTGATGGCTCATACACTCATAATAGGCCAGGTGCAAGAATTCTATTTGTTACCCCTCAAGGTGATTACATTCCAAAATCATTCAAGATAGCATTCACATGTACCAACAACATAGTTGAGTATGAAGCCATCCTCACAGGCCTCTGAATTGCAAAGTAATGGCACATAACTGACTTGAGGGTCTTTGGTGATTCATTTTTGGTCTTTAAGTAGGTTAATGATGAATTCCTAAAAAAATATGATAATTTGTTAACCTATAAATGCATGGTGGATGATTTCAAGAAATATTTCACCTTCATACAATTTTACCAAATTTCTAGAGTACAAAACAAAGCAGCTGATGCAATGGCTACTATTGGCTCCTTGATTGACATTCCTAAAGATAAAAAAAATGTGAGTTCCTTGTAGAACAACTTTTAATCCCAGCATATGATATCCCTGTGACTAAAATGGTGTGTGACATTATGGGCCCCATTTCCCCATGGTACCAAGATATATATGCTTATTTGCATGATAATATTCTACCCCCAAACCTCACACGAAACCAATGAAAATCCTTTATCTGACATTCAACCCGATACATTATCATTAGTGATACACTTTATCGTCGTAGGTATGATGGAATCCTCCTTAGATGTATGAGTGAGACTAAAGCCCATACTACACTAATGGAGGTACATAGTGGTGTTTGTGGGGCCCATTCAAATGGTATGGCTTTGGCCAAAATGATTCTCTGAGCTAGATATTATTGGCCTACATTAGAGCATGATGCTTGTGAATTCATGAAGAAATGCCTTCCCTGCCAGCAACACGCAGATTTGATTCATGCTCCAGCATAGGACCTTCAGCCCTCCTACCACTGTGGCCCTTCTCTCAATGGGTTTTTTAATTGATTGGCAAGATTTACCCACCATCATCTAATTGCCATAAATTCATAATTATTGCCACTGAGTACTTCACCAAATGGGTGGAAGCAATGCCACTATTAACAAATCACCAATACTCAAATTTCAAAATTAATCCTTTACCATATTCTTTATAGATATGGTATTCCATCCACCATCCTCTCCAATAATGGAAAACTTTTTAAAAACTAATCCATGAAACACCTCTATGATACTTTTCATATCCAACATCGTTAGTCAATGCCTTATTACCCCCATGGTAATGGTCAGGAAAAAGAAACCAACAAGACCCTTATCTGCATCTTCAAGAAGGTTGTCAATAACAATGGTCGAGATTGGCACCTCCATATTCATCTTGCCCTCTAGGCATATCATACCTCCATTTGCACCCCTACAAGAACCACCCCCTGTTATTTAGTGTATGGTGTTGAAGCCATCTTTCCAATCAAAGTTGACATCCCATCACTAAGGATTTCTCTAAAGAACCTTATCAATGAGGAGGATGGTCGTGTTGTACAACTTGCATAGCTGGAGTTACTTGATGAAAGACGAATCAAAGCTTATGATCATCTACAACCATACCATAACCACCTCAAGCATAACTACAAAAATAAATTTCATCCTCAACAGTTCCAAGTTGGTCATCTTGTCCTTAAAGAGAACCAGTGTACCCAGTAGGACTGAGATAAAAAAATAAAATTGAAGCAAATTGGTTGGGTCCTTATATCATAACCACTAAATATAGATCTAGGGCATATAGACTTGCTACTCTCGAAGGAGATCCCCTCAAAGAACCTATCAATATCATGCATCTAAATATGTTCTACACCTAAGTCCACATGGTAACCCCACCTACAAAAAATCAAAAAATTAGAAAAATAAAAAATTAGTAAAGAGAAATAAATTCATCCTATGTTGAAACCACTTTTGGTGGCACCTTGGATAAGTACGAGTGGTGAAAACCTGGCAATAGGCATCATCCATAGAGGGATTAATCATTATCTACCTTGTGTCCTAGTTACTTTATGACTTCATCTATTGATGCAGAGGCTATAGGACTTTAGGAAAAACTCAAAGTTTCAAGGATTACTATGATGCAATCTCAAACACTCTTCTAGGCACCCTTGTGGAAATAATGCCTAAATGGTTTACTTAAGACTCAAATCCTTCTTCTATGGTCTCAAACTCTAGGAATGCTCTTAAGGAACACAAACAAGCTTGTCTTAAACATTTACAAAGCCCCAAACCTCTGTCTTGTTGGAACTATTAAAATTTGATGATTTTTGCCCATCTTTCATACCCCTGAGTCTCCATGTGACGTTTACCTTTGGCACATTTCCCTCATTTTCATGTTGCTTTATTCATATTTTTCCCATATTCCCCCATAGAACCCATCTAGTTGTGCATTTTCCATCTTGTTGAACCTATCAGCATAGGTCCTTTACTGTCTCCTCGATCCATGTTGCTTGTGAGTTAACATTCATTTCTTGCAAGAGTTTTAGCAAGACATGTTCTTTGTTACAGTGACTGGAATTCATCCATGGTTGGCTATCAGCATAACATCCATGCTTCTTTGGTGATAGTGGAGATATCTATTGGCATATATTGTGGTTGTCGGGGTGGTATTTCACCAAACTCAATATGTCTCCTTGACTATGATGGTGGTGGTTCATCAGCAAAGGCTATGGGTAATCGGCATTGGTCTTAGTGAATATCATTTGTCTTACCGACTTGAGTACAATGGATTCTCTTCATCCCAACATGTTTCCTTTAGTGCAATGTCATGGCGATTTCATTTTGTCACACCAAACGGCAAGTAAGGGACACATATCAGGGGGATTCATTGCTATTGTTGTAGGGTCTTGGCGAATGACCTTCGGTCTCACCAACCTTACACATGGATTTTCTTTGAATAAAATTTCAGTGCTATGGTGGATTCAGAGTAAGTCTCAATGAATGCAGTGGGGTGTCACCAATGATACATATGTGGACTCTATTGGCATAAGGTTTGTGGGGTCTCGCTGAATGGAATGTAGAGGTGATTGTTGGCATAGAAATTGGGTTGTCACAACAACTTGAGATATATGAAGACCTTTGGTGAAACAAAAGGTAATCTGTATAAGGTCTCTCCAATATCTGGATGTCACAGCGATAGTGAATTAAACAAGATGCATCTCAGTAAGACTTTTCTTTTGTCTTGGCGATTTGGAGATGGAGTTCGGGGTGACTTCCGATATGATGAACCGCTATCTACATGACGTTTCTCCGATTCCACGAGGTCATAGCGAAACATAAAGGAATAAAAGAATACTCTTTGACTTCGATATAACATGTAAAGTGTTACGGTGACATATAGATGGTAAAATATTTTCGGTGAAGCAAAGTGATTTCTACAGGAGGTTTCTCTGATACCATTAAGTTATAGCGACAGTGAATGAAAACACAAGTGCATGTTGGTGAGAATTCTCCCTAAGTCTTAGTGAATGAATAATACACTATGAGATGCTCTCGATAAAACATAATGAAATCTTTATGACATCTCAGCAACTCGAGTGAAGTCATAGCGAAAGAAAAATACAAGCAGAACGATTAATGAATGAATTGCCTTTGGTATGACCATAAGTTGTGTTGCCGACTGTTCACTGATGAATAACAGAAATAAAGACGCTAAGGCCGACATGTAAAATGCTTGAAGATTGTTGCAGGCCGACACAATTTGAGCTTGAATTTGATTATTGGCTGACGTGTGATTCTAATATGATGTGTTATTCTCATGGTAGGGTATAAATAGGCATATTGTAATTATAAATGGACACTAGTTATTAGATTTTGGACACACTGCAAGTAGATATAGTAGAATAAAATTATCAAAATAGAAGCTATTGTTGCATGATTTCAAAATGGAGGTATTTATGAAAATTAGTTGATGCTGCTACATTTCTCTGGTGTCAATTATCTATTAAATTCAATGAAAAATACTACTAAGTTTTCTCCATGATTGATACTTTCTAGTTGTTTAAATTCACATAACAAGTTTATGTTCAGTTTATTGATACACATTGCTATATTTGTGTGGTTAATCAATTGGTTCTTTCAAGCAAAGATTAAATCCTTTCTATTAATCACAGTAATTAAAGAGATTCATCTGCATTATTAATGTAGAACTTAGTATTTACAATACTGCATGTTTATACAAGTTGTATACAGAATGTATACCAGATAGTTTGTGTCTTCTCCAGAGAGTGTTGCTCATCTTGATCTCATTTGACTCTACATACCCAACAAGGCACTAGTCTCTGCACTTCATCATTTGGATTCATTCAGTTTCTTTACATCTAATTAGTTAAGAATTCATTCTAGGATTTAGATCAGAATATTGTCACTATTTTCAAGTTGGATTTCATTTGTTCACCTCCTATTGCCATTGTGAACAAATTGCTTTAAGAAGATAATCACAAGTTAATTTTATACCATTCAGAGAGGTACACCCACCCAGGTTTTGTAGCACCTAAAGAGTAGAAGGTTGAATCATTTTAACCTTGTCTATTACCCTGAAGCATATCAAGAGATTGGCAGCCTCTTGAGGCATTTTTCCTGCATTTTTGAGAGGTAACAAATTGGTGACTCTACTGGGGAGCAATCAAAATCAAGGCCTTAATCATAGAGTCAGAAATCTTGCACAGACTCCATTGGGAACAAGAAGTATCAAACATTTTCTCACTTTCAGGAAAGTGAGTGGCAACTCTGATAGAATTTTTGCATCATTTCACCATGAATGGAAGAATATCTCAGTACAGGGGAGGTCATACTGGAGCTCCTGCTAGTAGCCGCAAATGGACACATAAAGATGATAGGAATGAGAGAGGTAAAAAAATAGTTGAAGATATGTCCATGACAAATAAAGATAAAGTAGCAAGACAACATTATGAAACTTATGACAGGTATGACACATGGAAAGATAATTCAAGTGTAGAACCTTGTACCCATGAAGAGAAAAGAAATCCATTTTATAATCCTCAAGATCAACCTGAGTTTGATGCCAACCTTGAAGCAAGAGTGCTCAGACATAGGCAAGAACGTGAACAAATAATTGAAGATAACCAGAATGTGTTTGGTGATCATGAACTTCCTGATGAAGCAAAAGCATAGTTTGAATTACAGAGGAAGAGGATAGAGGAACTTGAGGATAAATTACTGAAAGCTCAAATTACTGATCAGACAGCTGGTGGCCCAAAGTATGTCCCACCTCACAAATAGGGTGATAATGGTGCAGGGCCCTCCAATCAACAAAATGCTCCTCACAATTAGAGTGGGAATCATTACAAGCAACCAAATCATCCATCTCATATTCCCACATAGCATATAGGTATGCATCCACCTCCTGGTCAACATTATATTCCACAGCATAATGCACAATATAATAATCCCATGCATTAGCATCAATATCCACCTATTCCTCTCCCTCATCAGCATACAACCATGATCAGACATTTTGATTTAGCTAGTTTTCAGTTATATCCTTACCCTATGGATGGCAATTGGAGTATGGTGCCCAAATTCACAGGGAGTAATGTAATCACAGTTGAAGAGCATTTAAGGAGTTTTAATATTTTCATTCAAGACATAGATGTACCATATGAAGATTTACACATGAAGTTCTTCATGATGTCACTTCTTGAAGATGCCAGAGATTGGTTCAACAGCCTGCCGAAATTCTCAATTAATTATCTCCAAGTATTTCAAGACATATTTTTAGAGCAATATGGGAATCAAAATGCTCCAGATGCAACTCTTCATGAATTAATGAGAATTCAGAAAAAATCAAAATGATTCAATTTATGATTTCAACCGAAAATTCAACAAATTGTAGACTAAGGTACTGCCTGGATCAAGATTGCCAGATTCTGTTGCATTGAGCATCTATTTAAATGCATTTGATCCTAAAATAGGGTACAAACTGAGAAATAGATTTACAAGAGATTTGGCTGAAGCACAGAGAATTGCATTGACAATTGAAAACAACAGGAAGCCTGCTGGTATAACTAATAAAAGAGACAACCTGAGGCCTCCTCAGCAAAGCAATAATTATCAGTATAGACAAGAGAATACATACATAAATGATAATAGAAGTGAAAGACCAAGGCTGCATAATATGCCTTACAATACAGACTGGAAAGATGGGAAACCTATAGCAGCTAGGCCAAGAAATAAAGAGACCCCTAATCCATTAAGCAAGAAGGGAACTTACATGGTGAGTAATAATTACTTTTGTGAAGTTTGCAATTAGCCACATTCTCTACACTGTTGTGTTGTAGCTCAAAGGATGCAAGAGGATGGAATGCTGATGGAAAATAATGAAGAAGACCACACAGTGTATTTGACTTCAAATGTTTTTCACCATGTTGAGGAAAGAAATTCATCTTTAGAGGATGAAGGCTATGAATATGATGTTTCCAATCAGAACTATAATGTCCATATGGCTGAACAAAAAATCTTTTATGATTCTAATGAATATTATATAGAGCCACTTTCTATTGAGGCGCCTGCTTAGTGTAGTGTAATGAGACTCACTGAAGACAAAAAAGAGAGAATAATTGTTCTTGTAGTTGAAGAAGCAAGAAGTAAATATTGGTTGAGAAACAAAAAATGAAATGAGGTAGATAGAGTTCCTGGGGGAATTTTTATAAAAGATCAAAAGGCACCACAAGAAACTGTAAAAAATCCAAGAAACAAGCAGCATGATAAAATTGAACATAAGCCAGTCCAAGAAGAGGAAGTGAAGGAATTAAATAAAGAAGTACAGATGCCTAACTAATCCAGTAAAAAAGAAAAAGAAGAAAACAAAAGAGAAATGCTAGAACTAAAGAAGACTGTCAAGGTGGAGAGCTCCTCTTTTGATTTCACTTCCCAGGTAAAAATGTCTATTCCACTACTTGAGATGATGAAACATAAAGAATATAGGGATACTGATGTTCAATTGATAACAAGTGGAGAACATGTGAATACTAAAAACAAAATAATTGTTAAAGCAATCAATAGGTAGGAGAAAATAAATAATTATGAGGTCTGCTTGAGTGATATATTATCAACTCCTCCTCAAGTTGATCCCTTTTTCACTACGTTGCTTATCAATAACAAATTGTTAAGGAACTGCATGATAGACTCTAGTGCTACTATAAACATCATGCCTGTAGGAGTCATGAAACAACTTGGCATGTGGGTTGATATCACTGGAGGCAAGTGTTATGCAATGGATAACAGACCTATTTCTGTGGTTGGTATTATAAAAGATGTTGAATTCAAATTGGCTACATATCCACAGGTGGCTTATAATATAGAAATAATATTCATTGATACTCCTCAATTCAGGATGCTCTTGTCAAGGCAGTGGATAACAGCTGAAGGTGGAAATGTTCAATTTGATTTGTCTTATGCTACTATTCTAGTAAATGGGCAAGAAGTGAAGTTATACAGGGAGCCAAGAATGAGCCAGCTTGTTGAATGTGTACCACAAAATCAAATTAATTATTTTTGTGATGTTGATCTGGGGAGTTTTAAAATAGAACAAGCTCAGCCATAATTAATTAATAGTGATCCAATTGAAAAAAATGTTGCACAGAATTGCAATGGTGTATGGAAGATGTATTTTGATGGAGCCTACAATCAAGAGGGTAATGGAGCTGGTATTGTATTTGTTTCGCTTAAAGGTATTACTTTTAAATATTCATTTCTGTTAGCATTTGAATGTACAAACAATGTGGCAGAATATGAAGCTTTATTGACAGGCTTGAACATGGCTGTGAAACATAAAATCAAGTTGTTGGCTTTTTTGGGTGATTCTGAGTTGGTTGTTTCACATATCAAATCAAAATATGCAGCAAATCACAAGAGATTAAAATAATATAGGAATATTGTATGGGATACAATTGAATTATTTGATGCATTTTCAATTGAATGGATTGACAGATCAAAGAACATAATGGCTGACTTTTAGTAAATGTGGCACTGAAAAGAGATGATATCACATTGGCTAGGTATCACAGATTGAGTTTAAGACAAGGCTTGATGTCCCTGATAACATTTCTAGCTAGCAAGTTTTCAATAATGATGCTGATCTTTTGAAATTTTTGCACTGTATAGACCAATATGAAGCACAAGAAATTGACTTCAATGCTTTTTTTGAAGAAGTAGATGGGAAGTAAACAATGTTTGGAAATGAAATATTGCAGCTCAAAACAAATAAACTGCCCAAGGGTCTAGTGGCATTGGAGAGGCTATATGATGGAAATGATAGATCTCTCATGAAACAAATGCCAATCAAAAGAGAAGATATTGAAGAAGTCAACTTGGGGACTGAAATAGCACCAAGAAAGGTGTACATTGGGAAGAAAATAAGCCCAGCAATTAGAATAATGCTGATAGAGTTGCTGAGAAAGTATAAACATGTTTTTGCATGGTCTTATGAAGATCTGAAAGCATATAGGGAGGATTTATTTCAGAATGAAATACCTTTGAAGCCAGACGCCAAGCCTTTTAGATAGAAGCAAAGGCCTACAAATCCAACGTTGGAGCCTAAAATGCAAGAGGAATTGATAAAGCTCGAGGTGAAAGAATTATCAAACCAATTAGACATTCAGCGTGGGTTTCAAATCTAGTTCCTGTGATAAAGAATAATGGTGATATCAGATTATGTGTGGACTTCAGGAATTTAAATATGGCATCTCTCAAAGATAATTATCCTCTACCCAATATGGAGGCTATACTGCATAAGGTGACAGGATGTGAGTTATTGTCTATGATGGATGGGTTTTCTGGATACAATCAGGTTAAAGTCAAGGAATCCGAGCAATACAAGACAACATTCATAACTCCTTGGGGAACATATGTATGCATAAGAATGCCATTTGGTCTCACTAATGTTGGAATGACTTTCCAAAGAGCCATGGATGTAGCATTTGCTTATTTGATTAATGTTATCATGGTGGTGTACCAAGATGACTTGACTGCTTATTCGAAGAAGGCTGAAGATCATGTGCAACATCTTGAAAATGTATTTATTAAAGCTCTTGAATATGGTATTAGTTTAAATCCAAAGAAGTGTCATTTTGCAGTCACAAAAGGTAAGCTCTTGGGGCACATTGTTTCAAAAGAGGGAATTAGAATAGATCCTGAGAGAGTTGAAGCTATTGATAAAATTCCTATTCCCAAAACTGTCAAGGCAATACAATCTTTCTTTGGAAAAATTAATTTTGGCAGAAGATTCATTTCTAATTTTGCTGAGATCATCAAGCCCATATCTAAAATGTTGAAGAAAGGACAAAAAATGGATTGGACTGTTGAAGCTTTGGATGATTTATGTCTATCAAAAAGGCTATCAAAGAGGCTCCTGTTCTTAAATCTCTAGATTTTACAAAGCCTTCTCAGATTTTTTCATTTGCCTCAATGCATACTATTGCTGCTATTATGTTACAGAAGAATGAGGGTAGTTATGAACAACCTGTGTCTTTCTTTAGTAAATCATTACAAGGGTTTGAATTGAAGTATGACATAATGGAAAAATAGGCATTTACACTAGTGAAGGCTATTAAATAATTCATACCATATCTTGTTGGAGCCAAGGTGATTGCTTATGTCCCTCATGCTACTGTCAAAGAAATTTTAATACAATCTGAAGTTACAGGGAAAAGATGCAGATGGATCAACAAGATTCAAGAATTTGACATGGAAATACAGATTATGAAGTTGGTAAGAGGCCAAGGCTTGGCTAGACTGATGACAGAAACTAAGATTGAGGCAAATCAAATCTGCAATGTTAAAGAAGGGGCTGCAATTGCAAGCATTGAACACTCTCCTTGGTATACTAATGTTATGCATTATCTTAAATACATGAAGTGTCCAGATGGATTGAGTGATAGTCAAAAGAGAACTTTGAAGTTGCAAGCATCAAAGTATGTCTTCATGGATGGAGATATGTTTTGGAAAAACAAAGATGGTATATTGTTATTATGTCTGGATGAGTCATAGGGCAAGCATGTTTTAAGTGAAATGCGTGGAGTTTGTGGAGGACATTATTCAGCAAAGACAACTGCACACAAAATTCTTAGGGATTGCTATTATTGGCCAAAGGTTTTTAATGATTCTTTTACACATGTGAGAAGATGTGAAGCTTGCCAAAAGTTTTCTAGAAAATTAAAATATCAGGGTGCTCTGCCACTTCGACCTTTGCAAGTTGATGCTCCTTTTCATCAATGGGAAATTGATTTCATTGGAGAGATAGAGGAAAGATAAAGTGGAGGACACAAGTGGATACTGGTTGTCACTGACTATTTTACTAAATGGGTAGAGGCAATCCCAACTAAGCAAGCTACAAGTAAGGTAGTGAATAATTTCCTAATGGACAACATTATCACCATATTCGGTACACCATTGAGGATAATCACAGACAATGGGATGTGCTTCAAATCAGATGAATTCAAAAGCTTTTGTGATAAGTATGGCGTTACTATTTCTTATGTAGCTCCTTATCATCTACAAGCCAATGGTCAAGTAGAATCCAACAATAAGAGTCTCTTGAAAATTATAAAAAGGATGTTGGAACATAACAAGAAGGCTTGGGATTCAAAGTTAAAATTGGCTGTGTGGGCTGATAGGATCACTGTGAAAAAGGAAATTGGAAAATCTCCATTTGAATTGGTGTATGGATCACAAGCTAGAATGCCTTTGCAGAATTTGTTGCCAGTCTACAAGTTTGTCTTATAGGAAGATTTGGAAGTTCCTGAGCCTATGGAGGATAGAATGGAACAACTTGTTGAACTTGATGAAGTAAGGAGAGAGGCCCAAACTCAAAACATGAAGTTACAGACACAGATGAAGTATTTATTTGATAAGAAGGAAAAGAATAGAAAATTTGAAGAAAATGATCTGGTGTTAATGTGGAATGAAAGGTGTCAAGAGAAAGGAAAGCATGGTAAATTTGAAGCTCTTTGGCTAGGACCTTTTGTTGTTATTGAAAAAAATGGTGAGGAATCATACTATCTACAGAACATGGTTGGTGAAGATCAGGATTGCCTGTTCATGGGAAGTTCTTGAAGCTTTTCTTCTCTTGAGCAACATAGAGGATTAAGGGTTGCCAGTGCATGGACAACTCTTGTGTATCCTCTTTAAAATTATTTTCCATGCATAGTAGTCTAGCATTTCATCCATCTCCATTTCACTGTCATTTTCCATTCACTTTCACTTTGCATTCATTTCCATTGCCATTCATTCCATTGCTACTCAATGGTTCATTATTTTATGTCTGGTCTACTCACCCAAGATTCTAGATCCTTGCAATGATCTGACTATCATTCATCCCCAGATGGAGCCACTATTGGGACTATTAAAATTTGATGATTTTTTCCTATCTTTCATACCCCTGAGTCTCCATGTGATGTTTACCTTTGGCACATTTCCCTCATTTTCATGTTGCTTTATTCACATTTTTCCCATATTTCCCCATAGAACCCATCGGGTTGTGCATTTTCCATCTTGTTGAACCTATTGGCATAGGTCCTTTACTGTCTCCCCAACCCATGTTGCTTCTGAGTTAACATTCATTTGTTGCAGGTGTTTTGGCAAGACATGTTCTTTGTTACAGGGACTGGCATTCATCCGTGGTTGGCTATCGACATAACATCCATGCTGCTTTGGCCACAATGGAGATATCTATTGGCATATGTTGTGGCTGTCGGGGTGGTATTTCACCAAACTCAAAATGTCTCCCTGACTATGTTGGTGGTGTTTCATCGGCAAAGGCTATAGGTTATAGGCATTAGTCCTAGCAAATATCATTTGTCTTACTGACTTGAGCACAATGGATTCTCTTTGGCCCAACATGTTGCCTTTGGTGCAATGTCATGGTGATTTTGTTTTGTCACTCCAACCAAAAAGGGACGCATATTGGGGGGAGTCATTCCTGTCATTGTAGGGTCTTGGCGAATGACCTTCGGTCTCCTTGACCTTACACATGGATTTTCTTTGAATAGAATTTTGGTGAGACTATGGTGGATTCAGAGTAAGTCTCGATGAATGTAGTGGGGTCTCATTGATGATACATATGTGGACTCTGTCGGCATAAGGTTTGTGGGGTCTCGTCGAATGGAATGCAAAGGTGATTGTTGGCATAGAAATTGGGTTGTCACAACGATTTGAAATATATGAAGACCTTTGGTGAAACAAAAGGTAATCTGTATAAGGTCTCTCCGATATCTGGATGTCACAGTGATAGTGAATTAAACAAGATGCATCTCGGTAGGACTTTTCTTTTGTCTCAGCGATTTGGAGATGGAGTTCGGGGTGACTTCCGATATGATGAACCACTATTTGCATGATGTTTCTCCAACTCCACGAGGTCATAGTGAAACATAAAGGAATAAAAGAATACTCTTTGACTTCGATGCAACATGCAAAGTGTTACGGTGACATACGGATGGTAAAAGATTTTTGGTGAAGCAAAGTGATGTCTGTAGGAGGTTTCTCTGATACCATTAAGTTACAGTGACGGTGAGAAGTCTCCCTAAGTCTTAGTGAATGAATAATACACTATGAGATGCTCTTGATGAAACATAATGAAATTTTTATGACATCTCAGTGACTTGGGTGAAGTCATAGTGAAAGAAAAATACAAGCAGAGCGATTAAAGAACGAATTGCCTTCGACATGACCATATGTTATGTCTTGCCGACTATTCACTGATGAATAACAAAAATAAAGACACTAAGTCCGACATGTAAAATGATTGAAGACTGTTGCAGGCCGACACAATTTGAGCCTGAATTTGATTGTTGGCTGACGTGTGATTCCAATATGATGTGTTCTTCTCATGCTAGTGTATAAATAGGCATATTGTAATTGTAAATGGACACCAGTTATTAGATTTTGGACACACTGCAAGTAGATACAGTAGAATAAAATTATCAGACCAGAGGCTATTGTTGCATGAATTCAAAATGGAGGTATTTATAAAAATTAGTTGATGTTGCTGCATTTCTCTAGTGTCAATTATCTATTAAATTGAATGAAAAATACTGCTAAGTTGTCTCCATGATTGATACTTTCTAGTTGTTTAAATTCACATAACAAGTTTATGTTCAGTTTATCGATACACATTGCTATATCTGTGTGGTTAATCAATTGGTTCTTTCAAGCAAAATTAGATCCTTTCTGTTAATCATAGTAATCAGAGAGATTCATCTGCATTATTAAAGTAGAACTTAGTAGTTACAATACTGCATGTTTAGACAAGTTGTAAATAGAGTGTATGCTAGATAGTTTGTGTCTTCTCCAGAGAGTGTTGCTCATCTTGATCTCATTTGACTCTACATACCCAACAAGGCACTAGTCTCTACACTTCATCATTTGGATTCATTCAGTTTCTTTACATCTGATTAGTTAAGCATTCATTCTAGGATTTAGATCATAATATTGTCACTGTTTTCAAGTTGGATTTCATTTGTTCACCTCCCATTGCCATTGTGAACAAATTGCTTTAAGAAGATAATAACAAGTTAAGTTTGCACCATTCAAAGAGGTACACCCACCCAGGTTTTGCAGCACCTAAAGAGTAGAAGGTTGAATCATTTTAACCTTGTCTATTACCCTGAAGCATATCAAGAGATTACCAACCTCTTTAGGCATTTTTCCTGCATTTTTGAGAGCTAACATGTCCTACACAAAATCCATTTTTTCACCATGACTAGGCTTCTAGCCCAATTAGGCCTCTAGCAAATCTTTTTTTGACTTTACTCGCAACTTCCCCAAAGGACTTACCAAACTAATTATTGTTTTAGATGTGTTTTATCACCATACACAACATATCCAAACCCTGGTGGCACTTGTTTCAGACAAACCCTTCCAAAACCTGTTGTTTCCACAATTTTAAGGCCTAATTAGCCCTCTTTTTCAAAGCAACCCCTATCTAATCTTACCCCCTTACTATGAAACATTCAACAGTCTCTTAAAATGTTCCCAAACCAAGTATTTTCAATCTTTTAAGCTTCTATGACACCCTCAACACCCTCAAACACAAAACCCTCCATAACTTGTTATAAAACTAAGGCATTTTAGTTACCAACCTTCCAAACACTTCCAGAACCTATTCTTGGACTTTTCACCATTAGGACAACATATTTAATCAATACCAACTCAAATATACTCCTCATTTAGGTATATCTCTTGCTGCTACACCTTAGCATCTATTTTCATGCCCTTTTCCTTGCTAAAACTCGGTGTACACCTTATAATCTTCCCTACCTGCACATTAGCTTGTTATATTTGTATTATACATGTTAGGATAGATCCATTTAACAAGTTATAATATCATTCCCTCATGAAATGGATCAAACAACTATGAAAACCCTAAAAAAATAGTTAAAATTGGCACTTCCTTGAGGACAGTCAGAAATAATATACAAATAATTGATTGTTGTTGCTTTCAAGACATTCAAATGATTTGAAAACAAGTAGATAAAAGTCCTTAAACCATCCAACTAAAAAAATATTCAATAGTAATCAATAGATCATCAAAAGAGCAGAAGAAAAATGCAAAAATATTGAAGTTTTCTTGATTTTCCTGTAGTAGTCCGTACAGTACTTGTACCAACAACCCAACCCCCGTACAAATGAATTCTCAACCTTTTTAGACTCACTCCCCAACTGATCCAACTACTTTGGATTGGTTTTAAAGCATTATTAGTACTAAATCATCAAAAACACACTTACCTACCCAATGTTGGAATTCAAAAATTTGAATTTCCAACTTGCAATTTATTTAACTCTACTATCTAAAAACTATTGGATCCTTAATATCCAACCTTATTTGAAACAATTAAAGCATTATAAACCTATCTAGACTCTTAGGACACTATTGGTCCACTTGCATTGCATTTTGGTCCTATGGTCCTTATTAGGACCCTTAGGACATTTGACCTCTTTAATGTTTTTATCCATTTCAAAAGCCATTATAGGCTTCAAGATGTTATATTTTATGCTTTGGAATGATTGAAAGGTCTTCCTGACCCTTGCAACCTCCTGGCTCTTGAACTGACCCCTAAGGAACTTGGGTGCCCCTGCACCATTCTCCCCAAGAAAGAAATATTTCTTGCCCCAAGAAGTATCCCATTTGTTTCCACCACAAGACTCCTTGATCCTGGATTTTTGCACCTTCTAATCACAAACCAATAAATCACATAAAGTCACCTTCTTCCTTCTTTTCCAACCTACCCTCATGTCATTCACCATGTTAGAACCAAAATAGTGATTTGTTTGTCCTCTTTTTTGTCTGATAATAATATGTTCTTGTGCCCTATTTCTCCCTCTATGCCACTGATTTCCTTGTGAAGAAACACCACCCCTATTACCCTAAAAAATAAGGCATTCAATACTTCCAATCTTAATACTGTCCAAGTCCCAAAGATTCTGATGTTTAGGACTGTATGCTTCATATCTCTGTTGCAACTCATCATTCCTCTTCTAACTAGTATCTTCCCCTGTCCTACCCTACATATTCACTTGCAAACTCTTCTCAAAATAGATCACAAAACTTTCATGAGACTGTTCCAAAGGAAAAGGCACCAACTTATACCTAATAGCATCTTTATGCACCAAATATGTGTTATGGTATCCATCATGCAATGTCTTCCTAGTGTACTACCATGGTCTCCCCAAGATGATATGACCAAAATTCATTAGAATGACATCACAAAGCACCCTGTCTTGATATGATCCAATTAAAAAATCTACATAATCCCTCTTACAAATCTCTACATTTTTCATTTGAGTTACCCAAGTAGCCTTGTAGGGACTAGGATAGTCAAAAGTGTCAATTCCTAATTTGGCTACCATATCAGTTGAAACTAAATTGCTATGTGACCCTGAATCTATGAGTAATCTGCATGTTTTACCATGAATGAGACAATTGGTCTTAAAGATAGTTACCTTTGGCTCCTTATGAAGTTTTTCTACTTTCTTTACCATAAGAAACTCACCATCAGTCACAGGGTCTACCTTCAATGTCTTTGATTCCTCCTTTTTGTCCTCTTCTTCTTATACCAAGTTAGCTCTCCTTTCTCTACCTTTATCTGATTGCTCCCATTTAGGACACTTGAAGGAATGATGCCCTGGTTCATTGCAATTGAAACACCTACCTATGAATGGGCCTCTACCTTGTCCAAGTCTGCCTCCTCCTCTAGGAGTGTATCCACCTCTTTGATCTGATAGCACCTCTTTACCCTTGTCATTGCTGCTCTTGTCATTGCTTCCTTGTCCTTGCTCTCTATTACCTCTACCTCTACTTGAACTACCTCCTCTTCCACCATTGCTTGACCTTTCTTGCTTCCTTTTCACCTTTTCTTCTACTCTAATGGCCAATTGAAAACATTCTCCTAATGTCCTTGGCATTTGCAAACCAATCTCATCTTGTAGGTTATACCTCAAGCCATTAATATACCTGGCTACTTTCTCATCTTTTGCCTCATATCCTCCTCTGATACTAAGCTTGTGAAATTTCTTAGTATAGGAATAACATCCAAGTCCTTTTGCTTTAAATTCTACCTCATTCTCTTCACGTGAATTGTGTAATCAGATGGTAGGAATTGTTCCTTGACCAAACTCTTCATTCTAGCCCATATAGAAACTTTTTCCAATCCCTAGCCATCCTATCATTATGAAAACTAGTCCACCATGTCACTATTGTACCTCTGAACTTAGTTTTGGCAAACTTAACCTTCCTCTCTTCATCCATCTCCTCAAACTCAAAATAGTTCTCTAACGCATCAAGCCATCCTAACACCTCCTCACTATCCATCTTCCCTTGATAGATAGTCAAATCTATGTGAATCTTTCCTCCATGACCTTGTACTACTTTCAACAATCTTAGTAACCTCCTTTCCTTAGGGTCTTCTATCTCATCTGTTGTTTGTTCTTAGTTTACCCTCACATACTCTTCATCTTCATCATTACCTTCTTGGTCTTCTTATTCTTCTCTCCTTCTACTTCTATCAAGATTTTTTTATCCTTTCTTGTATAGTCTCTCTCTCCCTCCTCCGTTGACTTTCTTCCCTTGCTCTGGCTTGCTCTCTTGCTACTTCTTGCTCTCTTCTTTCCCTTATATCCCTTTCCAAGATTTCCCTTAACTCCTCTAACTCTCTTCCTAACTTATTTTTAGGTGCCATTGTTGATTCTTCAATCCCTAAAGGACCTACTCATGGCTCTAATACCATTTTGGTGCAAAGGCTATGGGACTTTAGGAAAAACTCAAAGTTTCAAGGATTACTATGATGCAATCTCAAACACTCTTCTAGGCACCCTTGTGGAAATAACACCCAAATAGTTTACTTAAGACTCAAATCCTTCTCCTATGGTCCCAAACTCTAGGAATTCTCTTAAGGAACACAAACAAGCTTGTCTTAAACATTTGTAAAGCCGCAAACCTCTATCCTACACAAAATCCACTTTTTCACCATGACTAGGCTTTTAGCCCAATTAGGCCTCTAGCGAAGGGTTTTTTTACTTTAATCACAACTTCCCCAAAGGACTTACCAAACTAATTATTGTTTTAGATGTGTTTTATCACCATACACAACATATCCAAACCCTGATGGAACTCGTTTCAGACAAACCCTTCCAAAACCTATTGTTTCCACAATTTTAAGGCCTAATTAGCAATCTTTTTCAAAGCAACCCATATCTAATCTTATCCCCTGACTATGAAACTTTCAAAAGTCTCTTAAAATGTTCCCAAACCAAGATTTTTCAAGGATTTAAGCTTCTATGACACCCTCAACACCCTCAAACACAAAACCCCCCATAACTTGTTCTAAAACTAGGGCTTTTTAGTTACCAACCTTCCAAACATTTCTAGAACCTATTCCTAGAATTTTCACCATTAGGAAAAAATATTTAATCAATCCCAAGTCAAAAATATACTCCTCATTGAGGTAGATCTCCTGCTGCTACACCTTAGCCTCCATTTTCATGCCCTTTTCCTTGCTAAAACTCGGTGTACACCTTATAATCTTCCTTACCTACACATTAGCTTGTTATATTTGTATTATAAATGTTAGGATAGATCCATTTCACAATTTATAGCATCATTCCCTCATGAAATGGATCAAACATCCATGAAAACCTCAAAAAAATAGTGAAAATTTGCACTTCCTTGAGGACAGTCAGAAATAATATACAAATAATTGATTTTTGTTGCTTTCAGAACATTCAAATGATTTAAAAAACAAATAGATACAAGTCCTTAAACCATCCAACTGAAAAATATTCAATAGTAATCAATAGATCATCAAAAGAGCAGAAGAAAAATGCAAAAAGATTGAAGTTTTCTTGATTTTCCTGTAGCAGTCCGTACAGTACTTGCACCAACAACCCAACCCAAATACAAATGACTTCTCAACCTTTTTAGACTCATTCCCCAACTGATCCAACTGCTTTGGATTGGTTTCAATGCATTATTAGTGCTAAATAATCAAAAACACACTTACCCGCCCAAAGTTGGAATTCAAAAATTTGAATTTCCAACTTGCAATTTATTTAACTCTACAATATAAAAACTATTGGATCCTTAATATCAAACCTTATTTGACACAATTAAAGAATTATAAACCTATCTAGACTCTTAGGACACTATTGGTCCACTTACATTGCATTTTGGTCCTATGGTCCTTATTAGGACCCTTAGGACATTTGACCTCTTTAATGTTTTTATCCATTTCAAAAGCCATTATAGGATTCAAGATGTTATAGTTGATGCTATGGAATGCTTGACAGGTCTTCCTAACCCCTGCAACCTCTTGGCTCTTGAACTGATCCCTAAGGAGCTTGGGTTCCCCTGCACCATCTATTCTATCCTCACATCCCCTCCCATCCTATCGTTGGCCGCTTGGTATATTTTGATTGAGCATTGAACGATCTACCTTGGTTGTCCCTCATCCAATTTTTTTTTTATCCCACCCTAAGCTTGTGTCATTCATCTCATCGTCAGTTAGTTGTGTCATCACATCGCATCATCCATCATGTTGGTATCTATCTAGATCTCACCTTTTCGCGTTAGTCTTCTCATCCTTTGTTGAACTACATTGCCCCTATGTTGTCACATAGTAAAGGTTGCTCATTTGATCCACCCCCAAGGAATTTTGACCATCCTATGATGGTCATCCATCATCTAGCTTGATCATCCCCTTTTCATTTTTATCCATGGTTGGTTGTCCCCTTTTCGGAACTATGTTGCCCCGGTGGTTTCACGTAGGCAAGGTCGATCTTTTGATCCACCCCAAGGATTTATTTTTATTTATTTGGCTATGTTTCATCATCCCCCATCAGTCTCCATTAGTCCTCTTTCTACTTTATCCATGGTATTTTCTTGAACTACGAGGGCTCTACACTTTCACATAGGAAAGGCTAATCTTTGATCAGCCCCCGAGCCCCTAGATCTATAGGGTGTGCTGGTACTTTGTCTGGTCTTTGCGCCGTGTTTTCAAGAGTACCCTTACCTAGCTGATTCTTCACAAACAAGATCCTTTAGTGATGGAGAGTCTTATTAATGACAAATATCTTGCGCCAACTGGGTCATTTTAGTTTAGTATCCATCATCGGTCTCAACAAGATGCATCCTTCCTAACAAACCACATCAACCCATCCATCTTTGTGATCCTATGGGAAAGGAAAATTTTCTTTGATTATGATTTTGTATCAAGCTTTTGGTTTCTGTTTATTGTTTGAGCTCCCTATCCTTACTTATCAAAACTGTCATGTTCCATCATATTATGGTGTGTTTTGATGAGTCAACAAAGGGGCATCTCTTGATCATTTTTTTTGTTGCTTTTTGTTGGGTCATTCCCACGTAGTACCCACTAGGACCCCTAGGGTCCTGTGTTATGTTGGGAACATCCCTTTGTGCTTGTGGTTATTCCAATACCTGGCCCGACCAAGGTCCTCATGACTTTGGGGTGTTGGGATAACCTTGTTTGTTGTGTTTGTTTCATGCATTGGATGCCAACTTGCCTTTGTCTTATATATCAAGGTATTTAGTATCTTATTCTATAGAAAAAACAAATGCTCCAAAGATAGAAAATTGTATTCTTGGTTGCATTTCATTTCATTACATGCACTCTTCATTCATCCTTGTTCATAACCCATGACTTGTGATTTAGGTTGTGCAAACTTTGATTCTTTTTCCTGTGGTTTTCCTCTCAGGGTACTAATGGTTCTTGACAGGTACAGTATCACACTAATGTTACACCTATCGTTCACCCACATTCCCATACAAGTTCTTATTGGCATATAGGTTTGCATTATATGCACTCATGTTTCATTCATATTGAAGGTCACATTGTAGATACAACATATTTTATTTTTCATAGACTGATTAGATTAAGTATCTTATTTTCATTTAGCGCATACATGTCCACATTAACATTTACATGATACATGTGTTACCATATTGTTAGATCCATCCTAATTACACTTTAAACCAAATATTCATATCATCCTGCATTATAAACATTAATACATGCATAATCATCTATCCACATAAACATAAAATATCATATACATGTGCATACATGCATAATCATCCATCCACATAAACATAAAATATCATATAAATGTGCATACATGCATAATCATCCATCCACATAAACATAAAATATCATATACATGTGCATACATAAACATAATCATCCATCCACATAAACGTAAAGTATCCCATACATGTGCATACATAAACTAAATCATCTATCACATAAAACATAGCGTATAGTGTCAATAAGGGCTTTCACATATCATAATCAAAATAATAAAATGTACATTTCATCATAATGTCTCAAGCATAATCCATTAAAAATCCATCATATATCATCAAATAAGGTACAAAATATAGAGATGTAGATCACCTCTAATCTCTGCTGACATATACTAAACCTCCATCCTGTACCTGTCAAAAAACTGGTATCCTGTCATCTACTCTTTGACTGGTCTACTATAAGTTGCCCACATTTGATCTGTGAGGAGAGTTAGGCACTGGCCCTTTATGTGTAGGGGTCGCCTATTACCCACCATAAGGAGAAGGGGTTCACTGATAGTTTCTATACCCATGGTATGAGTCCCTAAGGACTGGGATGGTGCTGGCATCTAAGGTACCTGTTTGATGTAGTGTGTTGTATGCTACATAGAATCTAGAACTACCTACTCATAGGCACACCTCCAATAACTCGCCTCATGCATATAATCATCCTACTATGTAGCCTAATACCTAGTGACATTTTTCTCATGCCTATACCTGTCTCAATCCCCACTAATGGCCCTATGCTCCTACCCCCAGGCCTCTTGTGCTAATATCAGCTATTGTACCTCCTGTGTGACCCTATCCCTCATAGCCTTTGCAACCTGTAACTATGTCTGCAATCCATGTACCTCTGCCCTTGGGTCCCCCACCTTGACGTAAACTTGCTGTAGCTGAGCCTGGGTTGTGTCTCGCTCACTTTACAACATCTACATCCACACCTTTGTGACATCTCTCTCCCTATGTGTGGCTTGTGCTTGAGCCACCACTACATCCTTCTCCCTCTGAAATGCCTGAAGTCTCCACTTGGCTGCATCTCACTCTCTCCAAAGTGCTGATACCTGTGACACCACTACATCCCTCTCTCTCTAAAGAAACTGAACTTGTGCCTCTACCACTTTCCTCTCACTCTATAATAGCTGAGCACATGCTTGTACCACATCCATCTCTGCCTCTATGGCCTGTACCCATGCCTATGCCACATCTCTCTCTGTCTGCAACACACGTATCTATACCATCATCTCCTCCTCTCTCTACTACATCAATCCCATATCTCCAACTGTCTGGTCTAAATAGTACACTCTATCCCTGAGCTCATCCCACTTCCAATGTAGATATGCTCTCTCTCTCCATAACCACTCTAGCTATCTCCACAAACCCTCTATATCTCTTGTGGTCCTTGCCCCAATCTCTCTCGGCTCCTGCCTTGTCCCTACTCCAATAGCTTTTTGTATCACCTCCATAGCCACCAAATAGTCTCTCTCCCATCTTACTGCATCCCCCTCCTCATGCTCCCTAGCCACCTCTACTCACAACCTCTCTACCTCTTCCTATAGATCAACCACCTCATCTCATGCCTCATCCCTCTCTCTCAAAAATCTCCTCTCCACCTCTGTCACCATCATGGCTAGATATAAGTAGTCCCTCTCATTTGAAGTGAATCATGTCTGAAGCTCACTCATCTCTACCTCTAATCTGAATTGCTCCACCTCTGTGTGTTGTAATCACTGCTCACTAGGTCATAGTCTCTCCAGGGTCCCTCTCAATACCACTGTTGGATCCTATCCTCTAGGTGGTGTTGTCAATAGTGGTGGGATGTCATGTACCTCTATATCAATGTCCATCTCTTGTGGCTTATACCCCTCACTCTCTATCGATGCCTCCATCTCATCCACATCCATTACCACGGGGGCTCCCCTCCTGCTCTCCATTGGCCTCAACCTCCTCCTATCTCTACTATTACTACCATCCTATGGCCACATATGTTTCCTATATCACCTGATGCCGACCTCCTGGGGATACATGCACCTCCTATCTCCTCTCTCTCTAGGCCTCTGGCCCCCTATCTTGCTACACCAGAACCCTAACATCCTCTCCCTCCTCTACTCCATCTCCTCCTTGGTCTCTACATCATCATCTCCTCCTCCTGCCTACCCTCACCGGCTCCTTGGATGCTCTGATCACCTCCTGTCCTCCTCTTCATTGTCCTCCTCTCTTCTATGTCCTTGTGGACCTATCCCTCTCTTTCCATCCTCAGCTGTCTCTCATCCTCTAACTTGAAACCCAATGCCCCCTCAATCAACACCACTAGTGTAATCTGTGGAAGTGGATGTCACCTAAACCACTGACCATATCAATCTGTCATCCCTACATCTCTCTGCCTCTCCCTCCTGCTTGGGTATGGCACAAACTGCAATGTCTCCAACTCCTCCCACACTACCTCCAGATCCAACTCATCCCCCCATGGTTTCTCTTGTGTCAATTTTTGAAATGCCACTCACCTCGCAGGAATATCCTAACTCACTCCAAATTGCCTCATCACCCGATCTAGCCTATACAGCTCTACTACACGTGGACCTCTCCCAATGATATAATATCTGGTGAAGAAGTAACCCCTATGTCTCTCCTCATTATCCCTCTAGTCCTTGAATTTCCATAGCATATACAGATGCCATACTATCATCTTAGCCTGCACCTCATCAAATTGCCTCCTCCACACATCCACATCTCTGACATCCAGATATTGCAATATCGCTCCCACCTCTGTCCCCCATCCCCAAGCCAATATTGCTCTATCATCCTACTATCCTTTTAGCATGACCAGCCTGGTCACCCTGATATGCTCTCAAACCCACACTTTTAGTAGTGTGACATGTGTCACACTCAACACCTCTCGATAGCATATCATGTGCATATCCCTATATAGCTATGCTAACATATAGGTCCCCCATGCAAACCGACTCTCTCAACCCTCAATGATGTGATGGATCACCTTGATGAACTTGAGGTCTAAGAATCAACCACTCTGTTCTAACAACAATATCTTGCTAATCAACCCTACTAGGTATAGCGACAATATCGGTACTCTATAGGACAAACATCTATCCATGTCCAGCTACTATCAATGAATCGATAGCTCATTATCACCAAACATGACCTACACAGACTCATCCAGTGCCTCACCCTCTACTTGACACTCGCTAACTAGGAGCCATGCTATGAGGTGCCTCAAAATCCTCCATACGTCCTCTAGAGTCACCATCATCTCCCCTGTCGGTAGATGAAATGTCGGTGTTGCTGAGTCCCAATGCTCTATCAATGGTGTCAGCATGGCCCTGTGGTCCTTAATCATCGGATAAGATAGCATGTGCAACAATCCTGCCTCTGTTAACACTTAATGATCCTCATCCATTATCGCCGCTATACATCTACTCAGTACCTTAGACTGCCTCTCCCATGTTCGCAAACTATCAAAATTCTCCATCTATGACATGACCACTATGTCATTTTCTCCTTTCTTTCTACGTCATTTTTCTTCCCTTTTCCCTGGTTACAGGATTCACTTTCCTATCCTTCTTTTTCCCTCTATTTTCCCTCTTTTTTTCCTCTTTCCCCCTTGTCAGTTCCGTTTGGATCATGACTCAACCCCTAGTCACAGGAAGACCCACATGGGACCTCAGGTGGACCCACCCCTAGGTGTAGATGGCCCCACCCAAATTGGTAGGTGGAACCACCCCAACTCAGGTGGATCCACCCAAGCTCCCGGGTAGACTTGTCTGGACCCGTGGGCGGACCCGCCCCTACCCGGGCAAACCCGCCCAAGCTTCTAGGTGGACCTGGCCCCACTTGGGTGGACCTACCCAGACTCCCAAGCAGAACCACCCGAGCTTGGGTGATTCTGCTCGGGCTCCTAGGTGAGTCCCCGGGCCGCATGAGTGGACCTGCTCTAGATGTGGGTAGACCCACCTGGGCACAAGCGAACCCACCCCCGTCTATGGATAAACCTTCTTAGGCACGGGCATAGTAGCTCCCATGCATGGGTAGACCTACCTACTTAGGTGGATCCAATCCTCCGTGAGACCCAACAACCAATTCCCCCTCCCACCCACCACTTTACCCTCTTTCGGGGTGTTAGCTCTCAAAAACGTAGGAAGAATGCCTCAAGAGACTACCAATCTCTTGATACATTTGAGGGTAATAGAAAAGGTCAAAATAATTTAACCTTCTACTCTTCAGGTGCTGCTAACCTAGGTGGGTGTACCTTTCTAAATGAAGCAAACTTAACTTATGATTATCATTCTTGCAATGATTTGTCTACAATGGCACAAGGAAGTGAACAAATGAATTCAAACTTGGTACAAATAGCAATAGCAATCTTCTTAATCTAAATCCTAAAATGCTTAATTAACAGATGTAAAGAAACTAAATGAATCCAAATGATGAAGTGTAGAGACTAGTGCCTTATTGGGTATGCGAAGTCAAATGAAATCATGATGAGTAACATCTCTCTAGAGAAAACTCAAATTATCTAGCATATATTTTGTTTATAACTTGTATAAACATGCAAGACTGTGATTACCAAGCTCTACTTTAACAATCCAAATGAATCTCTCTGATTACTATGATCAACTAAAAGGATTTAATCTTTACTTGAAAGAACCAATCAATTAACCACACAGATACAGCAAATGTGCACTGATGAATTGAATATAAACTTGTTACATCAATTTAAACAACTAGAAAGAATCCATCTTGGAGATAGCTTAGCAATACTTTCATTAAATTCAACAGATAATTGACACTAGAAATGTGTAGCAACATCAATTGACTTTCATAAATACCTCCATTTTGAAAACATGCATCATAGTCTCTGATCTGATAAATCTATTGTACTGTATCCATCTAATTTTCCTACTGTATATCGAATAACTAAATGTTGATTCCTTTTACAACCTCAAAAATGCATATTTATACTCAAGAATCAGAAAAACATATCACACTGAGATCCCATATCGGCCTACCGCTAAATTCAGTCTCATTTCATGTTGGCCTGCAATGGTATTTGAGCATACACATGTCAGCCACAGTGTTTGAATTTTCATTAGTCACCAATGAAATAGTCACTGAGACAACCCAGCAGTTATGCCAAAGGCAATTATATCATTGTTAGTCGCCCCATAGTTCTTCTAAGTTTTGCAATGACTTTTCTGAGTTGTGGAGATGTCATACAATCTACAAAGTGTGTCACCGATTATATTTTTCTTTACGTGTTTTCCATTCGCTGAGACACAAGGATATCTCCCACCGATGTGTTCCTTTTGTTTCATTCACATTCGCCGTAACATTCTGATATCGGGGAGACTCTATATAGATTACTTCATGTTTCACCGAGAGTCTTCATTTTTTGTGTATCACTGTAGCATTCTGTTTGTTATGCCAAAACCAAGAAGAATCCTTTTTGTCCCATTGTGTTTTGTTGTGACCCATCAGAGTCGAGGAAACATCATATAGATTACATTATGTTTCATTGATCACTAAGATACACTTTTGTTTCATTCACTATCGCTATGACCTCACGATATCAGAGAGACATTCCATAGAACACCCTAAGTGTTATCGATAGTCTTCATGATCAAACTTGTCACTATGACATATTGGTTCTCTCGCCGATAAATCCCTTTATCTCATGTGGGTCGCTGAAACAAATCATAATCGGGGAGATGTCTCAAAGAAATCATAGAGTCACACCAATCTACCCCATGACACATTCATATCGTTGAGACAAATTAGTCCTCATGCTAACAAAGCCCATATGTATTCCATTGGTGAGACCCACTTGAATTCGCTAGGACTTACTCTGAAGTCACATTAGTCTCACCAAGATGCCTTTTGATAGAAACTCCATGTGTAATGTCAGCGAGACCGAAGGTCACTCACCAAGACCTCACTTCGATAACTCTAACTCTTACCGATATGTATCTTCCCACCACTAGTTAGTGTGACAATGTAAATTCGCTATGACCTCACACCGAAAGCAACATGTTTGGCCGAAGTGAATCTTTAATGTGTTTGTCGGTGAGACCAAAATGGTTCGCTCTGACAATACTCCGATGCTACATAAGTGTCACCGATATGAATCTTTTTGTTGTCGGTCGATGTAACAATTCAAACTTTCCAAGACACAATGCCGATGAAGGATCTCTCACACCAAAAAACCTCCTCATGTATTAGTCAGTGAGACCCAACTCGTTCGGGGAGACCTCACCCTAGTGAAAAATACTCCCACCGATAGATCTTTCCTCTATCGCCAAAACCACATGAATTTCATGCCGATAGATACCCATAGGTGAATTTTGATCACTATGACAATGAAAAGGTCATGTCGATATGCCTGCAGCAAACATATGTTAGCATAAAAGCATCATGGGTCAGGGAGACCTAGATAGACTTATGTCGATATGGACCACAACATGAAAAATGCATGACTCGATAGATTTATGGGATAAATATATGCAAAGTGTGAGAAGAATGTCATGATGGAAGGCCCCTATGCTTATGATAAGGACTCATATGGGAACTCAGGGGTAGGAAAAAATATGTAAAATCATTAGATTTTTATAGTTCCAACACGGTGCGTACATAACTAACTTTTTTTTTCCTCCTCGATTGAAACCCAAAACTCCTAATTTTTCCTCCTATCCATGTTTCTACCCTCTCTGCCAATAAAACCCATATTTTCAAAAAATTTAAAACTTAAAAAAAATAACAAAAATTACAAAGTTGGGTTTGGAGCTAACCTAGCATGGCACGACACACTCGCTAAGGAACTATCATCTCTCATCCCCCTAGTGGATAATGCCGCTATTGTAGTTTGGCATCATACACTCTAACCCTCTCCCTCTCTTCTTTTCCCTCTCTTCCTCAACTAACCATTGTCTAAACAAGGAGGGGTAATTCTTAGAATTACCCTTTATAACATTTTTCCCTCCTTTTTACCTTTTTAATTGAACGGAATTTTTTCCCTTTATTTAAATAAATTTTCCTCCAACTAATCCATTCACCCTCTATCTTCCCGGGGCCGCCATTTGCGCACTACACCTCCATTTGACTCTGTTCAAAAGCCACTCTTCTTAGTTTTTCATAATCTTTCCAATGATGTATACTACTCCATACTTTTGAGAAGTTTCCTAGGACCCCTTTTCCTTCCCCATCTGCCTTCTTGAGGGGGCATACCCTACCATTCTTTCTCAATCTTCTATCATAAGTCTTCTCTTGTGAGACAAGGCTATCCACTTTAATTTCCCCCCATTTGGGCAACTCATACAACTCTCCCATGTTGAGGCATCTCTTTTTTGGTCACTTCCTCTATAAAGTCATCTGCATTTTATTTTCTTCGAAACCCTATTATCCTTATACTATTTCGAAGAGGGGAAAAATGTAGACATCCAAATTGGACCACTTCCACATGGTCAAAGATGTCTCCTTATTCATCCCTTTACTCATCTAGTTCACCCTCTTTGCCAGTATTAATTAAATCATTCATCTAATTAATATTTCATGTCCTACATAAGCTTCTTAAAGTATTTAATTTAATAAATAATTTTACCCTCTTTCCTCTCTAAATTAAATAAATATACAACTTTTTTTTAATTTAGTCATATAAGCTCTTAGAATTTAAATTAATTTTTAATTCCTCACTTTCTCTCTCATTGTCACATACTCCAACTTTTACAAGTTGGTATCTAATTCCCCTTTATCATCTAATCATCTTCTAATCATAATTAATTTATGGTTAAGATGTGCACACACCTAATCATCATTAGGGTCACACCCTCCATAATCTCCCACTTGCCTTAATATGTCATTAATTTGTCTAAACAGGTACTTGCACAACCTTAACCACTTAATTAGGTCAACCTAATCTCCATGTCATTTATGGAATGTGTCCTAAGTCAACCCTATTAAAGACTTTCTCCTTTTGGAAAAAGTGCCCTTTTCCCCATGTGAATTTTTAATTCACATTTAATCCCCCAATGCATTTCAAATAATTTTAAATTCTTTCTCTCATTCCCAAGTGGATATTTGAGGAATTTTTAATTCCTTACATGTCCTCTTACCCACATGGAACAAGGACCTCCTTTATGAGGAGATCTTGTCCAAATCCCAAGGTACTATGTAGTACCTCCATGTCATGTACACATCATCTTTTTCAAGCCACTTTACATGCCATATGTCAAGATGTGAGGGCTCAACTCACCATAGCCCTACATCTTGGCCTTGTTGGTTTAATCACAACTGTCCATCTATCTAGAGAATTCAAAATTATCTATAAATACCCCCTATTTTCTCTCATTTTGAGAAGAGATAATTGTGCTAACCAAACTCTTGCAAATTATTCATTTGAGCCATACTTAGCCAAATATTTCCACTTGCATACATTCCCATCCATTTTCTATCCATCTTGCATCCCACACTTGCATCTTTTGCCATCAAGAGGAGCATATATCACGTCAACAATCGAAGGGCCAACCAAAGGAAAACTCAACAAGGTAAAATGTTCCATTTTGTTTTGTTAAGCTAATCATTTTCCCAATCTTTAGGTGCTAGGTGTTTAGGTGGTTTCTTGCATATTTTGTGTTGTTGCTCGTTTTTGGGACCACAATTTTCCCTGATCACAATTTCATTCAGGAGGATATGTTGTTTCGAGGAAATCAATTGTGTATACCTTAGAGTTTAATGAGGGATAACTTGGTGAAAGAAAAACATAGTGGAGGATTGTTAAGACATTTTATAATTGATAAGATAGTAGCATTGGTAAGTGATTATTACTTTTGGCCATAGATTCATAAGGATGTTAGGAAATTTGTGTAGAGTTGTAGAGTTTTCCAAGCTTTTAAAGGGAGTGCTCAGAATGTTGGATTGTATAAGCCCTTAATAATTATCAAGAGACCTTGGGAGGATAGTAGCATGGATTTCATACTTGGTTTTCCAAAGACACAAAGAGGTAATGATTCTATATTTGTGGTGGTGGATAGATTTTCTAAAATGGCACATTTCATACCTTGTAAGAAGACAATAGATGCAATACATGTAGCTGACTTATTTTTCAAGGAAGTGGTCAGATTGAATGGATTACGTAGGATTATTGTTTCATATAGAGATACAAAGTTTGTTGGTAACTTTTGGAGGACACTTTGGAAGAACTTGAAGATGGATTTGGAGTTCAATTATACTTTTCACCCACAAACTGATGGATAGACAAAGGTAGTAAACAGGTTTTTGGGGAATTTGCTGAGATGCTTGGTCGGAGAGAAGACCGAAAGTTGGGATTTAGTCCTTACACAAGTAGATTTTGCTTACAATAATTTAGTGAATAGGAGTACTGGAAAGACACCTTTTGAGATTGTTACTGGAGTTCACCCTAGAGGTATATCAGAGTTTAGAGACATCAATATGGAAGATAAAAGGAGTGCAGAAGCAGAGGAATTTGCAAAACATATGAAGAAAGTGCATACTCAAGTGAAGGAGTAGTTGGAGAATATTCAACCAGAAGTATAAGGAGAAAGCAGATGAAAATAGGAGACATAAGGAGTTTGAAGTTAGTGATTACTTAAGTGATGGTATATTTATGGAAGGAAATATTTCTAGTTGGCACATACAATAAGCTAAAGATGAGGAAGTTTGGACCTTGTAAGATTTTAAGGAAATTTGATTCAAGAAATGCATATGAAGTAGAGTTACCAGATGGCATGGGTATATCACCTATATTCAACATTGTAGATCTAAATTAGTACCTTGAAGTAGAATTCAGTGAAGAAAGTAAAGAAAAATTGGAGGATTAGTTTCCTAAACAACAATCAGATGAGATAGAAGAAATTTTGGATGTCAGGGATGGAAGGAAAACTCATGGAAGGTAGTACTAAGAATATCTTGTGAAGTGGAAAGAAAAACTAGTGGAGGATTCTTCTTGGATCTCTCAAGCTAAGGTAGACAATATCGGTTTTCCTTTAGCCCCAGAAAATTGAGGGAATCACTTTTAAAATAACCCTAGATGTCTGATGCAGGGGCATTCTTGGTTCTTGGTAATCTTGCATCAACCAAAAATATTTTCTTTCAATTTTGTTCTTATTTTTTTCTTTCTTAGTTCATGTTGGTGGATCCATCATGCTTGCTCACTAGAACCTATGGATCTATGTTTACTTCTTAGACATGTTCATTTTCCTTATTCCAAGATTTGAGCATGATTGGATCATTTTTCGGCAAGTTATGGCTTTTGGATTTGATGGCAGTTTCTTGAACCGATATGAGAATAATTTTCTAAACTAACGACTAGTTTGATCGCTCATGGATCTTTCTTGTATTTTACGGATCTTGATATTGTGATTTTAATTGTTCCATGGAGTTTCTCCAACCTTAATTATAGGTCCACACTTCATCCTATACATTCACCGAGGAGTAATTCAAATTTGAGGCTGAACTATTCATGTGCACTTTACATTTTCTTTCATTGGAGATTGTAATAATCTTTGGCCGATGCAAATGATTTTAGATTCCTGGATGTGGTATAAATCATTGTAATAGATCATTAGGAGGAGAATTTAAAAATATAGGTTTGATATTTTATAATTCAACTCACATTAAGGAGCATATAGGAATGTATTTTTGAACTTGTTATATTAGGCTTGTGAGCCGAATCTGTAAGCCCGGATGTTGCCAACCGAATGTGATCAAGATTTTTGTTAATGAGCATGTTTTAATATGAATTTTCCTCTATATTACATGTTACTTCTATTGTGTTACTCTTGTTTCATGGTCCAAATTTCTCTCTTTGAGTATATTCCTAGACAAGGATACCAAGTTCATTGGATATTTTTGGAGGACATTGTGTAAAATGATGAAAAGAAACCTCAAGTTTAGTTTGGCATATCACCCATAGATAGATGGATAAATAGAGGTAGTTAACAAGATTTTGGGTAACTTGATAAGATGTTTGGTTGGAGCTAAGGTAGGAAATTGGGACATTTCTCTACTATAAGAAGAGTTTGCATACAACAATTCAGTAAACCAAAGCATAGGGAAGAAACCATTTGAGATTGTGATAGGGATACATTGTAGAGGAGTTTTGAAGCTCAAAAAAAATATTATGTAGAATAAGAGGACTAAAAAAAAAGAGGAATTTGAAAAATTCTTGGATGCATTAGGGTGATCCCACTAGTGGTTTACACGTTTTGGCCAAACTTGACATTGAATTGATTTTTTTTAACTAAATCTTTACTTTTAGGCACCTATAGCTGCTAAACCATGAGGAATTTGAAGATGATGCAAACTAGTGATTTGTGAAATTTTGTCTATATATTCTAAATAAAATTTTATAAAAAAAATTGGAATCAAATTGTATTTCTTTTTCCATCTCCAAAAACTAGTTTTTAATAGTAAACACCATTTTTAAAGAGTGATGTGTACTTACTAGCACATAAATTTTTCCTATGAAGGATATATATATATTTTATATAATTTAGATTCATAACTATGATATCTAGTTCATAAAATTGGTTTCATAGTGTTTTATTGATTTTTTTTCTTAATTAAGTTTTGAAGTCAAACTAGTTACAATTCAGACATAGATTTACTTTCTAACAAATTTTTTTTTGTACGTATCAAAATTTAATTTTATTTATTTTTGGATCAAGGACATCAATATCAAGTGCATAGATATTTTTCAAAAAAAAAAATTGATAATATACTATTTTTCCACATGTGCAAAATAGAGAGCTTGATTTTCGGTGAAAAACTTCCATTCACAAAAAATAAAAAATAAATATAATAATCAAATTAAATATATTTAAAATTATAATTTTTGGGAAGATTATAATAAGGACCACATACTTAAAAAATAAATAAATAAATTCATTTGATGCCCCAAAAGGTAAATCAAAAGTGATTTTTATGAGCATTTTGATAGGTGTAAAGGAGACTTTGTTATAGGTATGGTTTAAAACTAGTGGGATTATATCCAAGGGGGTATGATCTAAGGTGGTTTGATCAAACCTTCTTCAATTGGAATCCTTTAGATAAAACTATTCAAGACTTAAATCATTATATTTTCAAAAAATATGTGATTTGAGAAAAAATAGGATATCCCAAAAAGTGTAAACCACTATTGTGGGATCACCCATTACATAATCAAGTACATAAACACTTGGAAGAAGCGAAAAATAATTAAAAAGAGTATGAAAATGAGAAAAAGAGACATAAGGAATTTTCTATTGGTGATGAAATGATGGTATATCTTAGAAAGGAAAGGTTTCTAGTAGGAATGTACAATAAGTTGAAGATGAGGAAGTTTGGACCATATAAGATTCTTGAGAAGTTTGATTTAGGAAATGTATATGGAATGGAGTTACTAAAAGAACTTGGTATATCACCTATTTTCAACATTATAGAAATATATTCAAGTACCATGAAGGATAGTTATATGAGAGTCATAAAGAAGTTGGATTGAAGGAGTAGTTACCACATCAACCACTGAAGCAGATTGAGCATATATTGGACACAAGAGCTAGAAGGAGAACTAGGACTAAGAATTATAAGCAATACTTGGTGAAGTGGAAAGGCAGACCAACAGACGATTCACTTTGGATTTCTTAATCTAACTTAGACCACCTTTGGTTTTCCTTTAGCCCTTAGAAAGTGAGGGACTCACTTTTCTTCCAGCCCTAAGTGTTTGATGCAAGAGAATCCTTGGTTGTAAAGAAACCTTGTATCAACCAAAAATATTTCTTTTCTTGAAATTTAGTCTATAGATGTCTCAGTAATTTCTTCTAAATCTTACCATTGTATCATTTCTCATTTCTCATAGTAGGATATAGTTTGTACATTAGGTCATTATCACATATCTAGATTTTAGGTCATTTGCATTCATCAATAGGAGTTTATTACCTTCAAAATTTCACTATTAATTTTTTGGCAGAGAATTTAGTGCCTATCAATAGGAGTTTATTACTTTCAAAATTTCACTATTAATTTGCATTCATCAGTAGGATATAGTTTGTACATTAGGTCATTATCACATATCTAGATTTTAGGTCATTTGCATTCATCAATAGGAGTTTATTACTTTCAAAATTTCACTATTAATTTTTTGGCAGAGAATTTAGTGCCTATCAAGCTTAGGGTAGTTGTGCGGACCATTTTTGGATCATGTCGAGCATAATGGAACATCATACAAGCCATTTTTGGTCTAAGCATATCTTCTTGGAGATCTATAATGCATTTTCAATTTGATGAGTTATCTTCTAAGGCTTACCTATACATTTGATTCTATACTATGGATTGTGAACCTTTGAGGCTGACATAGATCATAATTGGATTTGGAGATTCATATTTAAGGTTATTTATTATCCATTGAAAGGTAGTTATTAGAGTAGTTCATAGTCATGTAAAGTAGAGTAGTTTTAGAGTCCATAAATCCCTCATGTGACTAAATAAGGCCTTACGCCAATTGTAATATCCTTGTAACTCCTTATGAAAGGCCTATGAGTCCTTATTCATTTTGCATGTATGGCATATGATGCATGTAAGATTGCAATATTTTTGAATCAATGATAATTCATGTTTCTTGAGCATTACTTGTGTTATTTTCATTGTGTTGAATCAAAGCTGCATAGTTGGATAGTCTTAGTTGGACCTCCATCTGTGACTACACCAATAGCCAAAATGATTATTAGTCTACATTTCTTAAAACTTAGAGATCATGGGTGATAGATTAAGATGGTGTGAGAGGCCCATTTTTTAATTTACTAGCTCCCTTAATACTTGTGATTCATTCATGCCACTATTTCCTGGTTCTAGGATTAATTGGCCAAAGTGTGGAGAAATCAATTGTTCTAGGGGTTACAAGTCTAAAACAAACTGGTGAGGAGGTTGCAACACAATGTTTGAGGAGTGTGACCAATTTGTAGTGGGAAAAATGTTTGAAAAAAATAACTCAAGAAGAGGAGGTTGTATAGGATCCATCTCTACAAAAATAGATCATGGAAAATGGGTAATCAAAAGATGACTTAGAGTTTTTAGCATGAATTTACCAATATACATTGTGTCTTCTTCATGTGTGAATCTCAAAAAAATCATACTTTTACCTTGTTGTAAATGTTGTGTATGGAGCTTCAGATTTAAATTTGTACTCTATTAATAATTTGGCACTATATGAGGCATGCGTAATGTGCTAGATGCCACATTTTGATGTGAAAACTAATTTTTTTTATGAATAATATCATTTCCATTTTTAATGGAAGACAATGGAACATACTATATTATTAGTTTTTTTTGTTCTTTCTGGTCTAGAATGACCTTTTCATTAAATATCACATCTCAAATGTGAACCAACTATTTGGAAAATAAATCACACAACCGATAACCATAATATTCTTCTGTACGGTCAATAAAATAACATGTTTTTGATTTGGCATCTAGTTTTGTTATCTTCTCCTTGGGAATTTCCATCATGTATTTCCCACTAGTCAAACTGTCATGGTCTCCCTAACAACATATTCCAAACATCCATAGGTATAATATCACATAGTACCTCATCATGAAAATTTCAAATCTTGAACTTTACCAAAAATTATTCATTGACCAAATCTTTATCGTCCTTATGCAACCAAGAAATCCAATATGGATTCAAATTCCTTCTTCACTCCAACTATAACTTACTAACCATATCTTTAGAAATAAGATTATGAACACTACCTCCAATAATTACATTGCAAACTTTACCTTCACACTTACATCATGTGAGAAAAAAATTCTTCCTTTGAGTTGTTTCTTTCTCCCCATTCAAAAGGGATCTTCTAGTAAAAATAACCTCTCCTCTTTTTACATCCTCAGAATGTGAAGAATCAACATATTTATCTCCATGTGCAACTTGTGCACCAACCTCAAGTTTTCTATTTTTCCTTCTTTGATTTTGAGGACACTCAAATTCTCTATATAATTCTTCTCCACACTAGAAACAAGTTTTGTGGAAGCCTTCTCTTCCTAGTCCTTATCCAAATCTTCCTCTTCCTCTTTGGCCTCCATTATTTTGATCACAGGGATGGTAGGTGTTATATTCTTTCTAGTTTTTACTACTACTAGATCCTTCACTCTTCTTTTTATCCTCACTTTGACCTCCATTTTATTTACAATTAGCATTTCCACCACAAAGTAGACACCTCTTTACTTGATTTCAAACCTTTTGTTCAGCTTTTCTTCTATATTCAAAGCAAATTGATATGCATCTTCAATGGTAGACATTGTTAAAAAACTCAACTCTTATTTAATACTTAGCTTCAACCCATTTATTAAATGGGAAACTTTCTGCTTGTGAGCCTTAAAATTTCCTATTATGATCAAGATAGTATAATTATTTTGTATAATCCTTGACAAAGTTTCTCACTTGTTTCATCATGTGCATCTTCTTCAACAAATCTAGTTCATAGTCCATAGAAATAAACTATCTTTTTAATTTTTCTACCATTTAGTCCCATCTTGTTATTTATCCTTTTCCTCTTTGATTTCCTTCTAATTTTACCTCTTTCCACCAAATATTTTCACAAACCTTTGGCTTAGTCTTTAAATATTTGACCCTCTCAAGATCTTCCACCTCCTCATACTCAAAGTACCCCTCCATATCATTAATCCAATAAATAAACTCTTTTGGGTTAATATTTCCAGAAAATATGGAAGCATCAACCTTTGACCTTTTTCCAATCTTGGAAATAACCTTAAATGATCTAACACTCTTAGGATATAGTGCATCTTATTCTTCTTCAAAATATTTTTCATTTTTAGCTTCATATTCACTTTCATCTCCCCTTCTTGGCTCAAACTCTCTACACATCTCCTCTTGCAATGCTTGAACTTGTCTCTGCAGGGCTCTAAAACCCTCTTCTAGTACAAAAATATTTCTTCCACCACCACAATTTCTTCACAGAGGCATTCTAATCACTTTTTCAGAAATCCACAACCATGAGTCCTGTTAAAAATTGTTTCACATTCAGTGATCTATTTACACACTCAAGAAAACTTGCTTTAGTACCACTTGATGCAGGCTAATTTGGCCAACACTTACACAAAACATGATAACATATATCAATATAGAAAATGCAAGATAGAAAACAACCCAATTTAAATTTGATTTCAAAAAATGAAATTACAAATTTATAAATTACAATGCTATAGCTACATGGGCTTCATTCATTACATCCAAATCAACTCTGAAAAGAAAATCTATAATTTAGATCCACAATATGCACTAATGGAGCCACCTCCTATAACCTCCACTCAACCCTTTATTTTACACCAATAACCACCTTAGAATGTTCTGGAAAGTGTAACTTTCCCTTTTGTTTTTTGGCCTAGGAAGATATTTTACTAAAATCCACTTTTTAGTGGGAGAACTCCCATAGACATAACTTTTGACTCAAGTTTCTGACTTTCTATTATAATGTATTGCTAGAAAGATCTCAAAGGTATCTGCAATGCTGAAGTCATCTAAAGATCATTATATCCATTTTTTTTAATCTTTTCTAAGGCTTCTAATGTTTTCAAAATTGAATCTAAAGTTGTATTGATATTATTCCTTTTCCATTAGATAAATTTTCTAGTTTTGCTCCTTGGAGTAAATTTTAAAATCTATACAATCCCATTTAGGCTAACTTAATAAAAGTAGTAAGTGACCATTTTTGACCTTTTCTAACTTCTTACTATCTTACACCCCTTAATTTCCATTATGGGACTCAAAATAACTAATGAAAATAAGGAAAAACATATTTTTTGGGTGATGCAATATTTCCCCTACACCATTGGATGCTTTTGCATCAAGATCCCACTTCAACATAGATATCTAGCAAATATAAAGTGCCTAATTTTATACCTTTTAAAATCACTAAGGATCCTTTAGTCACCTTTCAATTGTTTGAAGAAAAAAGTGATGCTACATCCTTGAGCATCAAGTCCTATACAAATCAAATTCCTCTTAATCTTGGAAACATGTCTCACCTCCCAAAATATCCAATTATTTCAATTTTTTAATCTCAACATAATTTCACCATTTCTTCAGATATGACATGATTCATTTTCACCAAGATAGAATTTACCAATTTTACCTTCTTGAAAGTTTTTGAAAACTTCTTGATATGAGGTTGCATGAAAAGAGGAACCAAAGTATGATGCAATGCATGGTAGTACAACAATAACTCTTCACCATTCAAAAAGGTTTCAACCATTCTTTTCTCACAAATCAACTATTTGCTTGCTTTTCCCCTTTGTCACCTTGTGAACCTTGTAGGACATCAGGCGCTCTTTTTGCGTCTTTCCTCTCAGACTTCTCAAATGACTTTCCAAACTAATACCTAATCTTGACACCCTTTCCTAAGTTACATCACATAATCAAAGTTTCATTCTCACTCCTTTGTAACAACTAGGCCAAATTTGGCTTTCAACATTGAAATGGGCCACAATTAGGCCTCTTTTTCAAAGCAACCCACCTTCAATCTTTCAACCAACTCTTGAAACCATTAAAAAGTCATAAGATAGCCTCCAAAACCTTAGATTATCCCACTCTTAGTTCCTCACTCGCTCTCTAAGACCCATTTCTTCAAAACCCTTACTTTACTCAATTTGACTTAGGGCTTAATGAAAACCCTATACCATGACCATTTACATACTTGAAATCACTTTAATTAGGCTTAATTTTTCCTACTTATGGTCAATTTAACCTACACTTATGCTGCCCTCAATTTCTTTATACACTTCCTTTGCAAAATCACCAATTTTCTCTTGTTTCACCCTCCTTCACCTAGGGTTTCTAACTTTTCCACTCCTTGGAATTTTACCAACCACTAAAACCTTCAATTCACCTTCAAATATACTTTTTCTCACTACTCCCAGGGGTTTCTTCCCACTTCTAAACCACTATCCTCCTTTTGCTTACTTTAGCTTGGTTTATAAGCCACTAAAATTGAGTTTTTTCATAGGGAAACAAGAAGAATCTCTTAAAAACCTTCACCAGACCAAATTATTGAATCCTACACTTACGCCTAATTCATACTGGTCCATTCCACCAAGGAACTATGGCAACAAAAAGGTGGAATGGACTTTCTAGTTCATTTAAACCAGCAAACCCTTATTCCCTATTTTCAGAACTGCCTATAAGAAACAACCACTAAATTTCTCAAATCATAATATAAACCTTTAGGATTCAATTCAAATCAAATCCATACAAACCTACTATATATTTAGATCAATTCTAAGAATTTCCCTACTATATGGAACCATGCATAGGCTGAGAATGGAGTAAAACAGAAAAAATTACAAAAAATAGTGATTTTTTATTGTTTTTCTTCTTCAAGATGCTACAAACAACCTTTCCAATGATGGATCTCACCTTTCTAAACATTTTCCAAATTGGTTCAACTTCCTTGAATCCTCATGTGCCTCCACTTGGCACCTTTTTACATTTTTGGAACATTACTTAACAACTCTTACTAGCATTTTGCAAATTTGCATTATGTGCCTAAAATAGTTATCTAAAACTATACAAACTAAAAATGGCTATTTAAGCCTTATTACATCATGATAATTCCTATGTACACTCAAAATCTCAAATTTGCCTCTTGGAGGCATGCTCTTTCAAAAGGTGCTCCTGCACCATTCACCCAAACACAAATTCCTTCCAAGTCTCTTGGAAGTCTTCATAGCTTGAATTTGTAACATCTTTATGATCCTCATCCATTGATTCTCCATCTTGTGCTTGCAATGTCTTCATCTTGACTTTAGTCTTTCACTTGTCTCTGCTCACCAACTCTTCTCTTCTTGCTCTTTCATTTTGAACTAGCAACTCTAGACTATGTTTTATCCCTTGCCATTTGCATTTACTTTGTTCTTTAACTTTGTCCTTTGCAAAACAACCTTCACTCTAACCTTCACCCTTTATCTTAACACTTGGCTTAGTCCTTATCACTAGAATCATTAAAATAAGGAAGCAATGCAGGACTTCTTTCATCTTTTGTCTTTCAATTCTCCTTTTCACATCCTTTCTAAGGTTTCCTATGCTCAAAAACCATTTTCATAATAGTATACCACTGCCATATCATAAATTTAATCACTCTAGGATAGTCCATTTCCTTAACCACATTCTTTGCTTTCTTCTCCATCTCATTTGGAGACTCTTTCAACTCTTTTCCACTAGCCTTCACTTGGCTATCCTCTATCAACTCATCACTCTTAGCCCCTTTCATCTTTGGGACTCTTGGAAAACTCTTAGCCTTACCATCTTCACCTTTAATTGTTACCACACTTTCTACAAAATTACTCTCAAATTCTTTCACTTCTTTCCATTCTTCTTGGCATGTTGTCCACACTATTATCCTTTCTTTCTTTTCTTGCATTTCCCATTGTCTCTAACATTTTTTCTGATTATCCACACCTTGTTTCCAATCCTCTACCTCTATGATCTATGTCCTAACTCTTTTCAACTATCCATCATTACCTTCTCTCAATACCACATTCTCATGTTGCTTCTCTACAACATCTTTCACACACTTTTTCCAATCACTTAGGTTCACACTACTTATCTATGTATTCTCAGGCCCTCTATCCTCTTTTCCTCTTATCATGCTCTCCATGTTATTAGTCTCATTCTAAAATATCTCTCTTTGTCTAGCCATTCATCTTAGCTTCCCTTATTTATCATATTCCTTTCTAGCATCCAACTTGTTGCCTCCTTAACCTCTACATTTCTTGATCCAATCTTCTTTATTCTATCAGTGCATGGGTGCTCCTTGATCTCTTTCCCTATCAAGGGACACATCAATGTTCCTACTATGAGTTCTTCTCCCTTTTCAAGCCTTTCATGTATTTCTTCTTTACTCTCTTTTATTTGACCCATTCTCTCTTCTTCCAAGACCTTCTTTCCACTATTTCTTTCACCGCTCTTATTATCAATATGCTTCCTTCCATTATTTCTATCATCCTCTTGTTGCTTTCCATTCTTTTTACCTTGCTTCTACTGCACTCTGTGTATTTTTCCAATCTGTGGACATCCTCCTTTCTTCATAGTGTCTTATCCAATTGTTACTTTCCTTTCACTAGGCATACTACTTGCTTCTCTTTCTTCCCTATCTCTTGTCAGGGTCATTGTTCCAAAAGTCTTCATCACCCATTGCTTGGTATCTAATTCCTTCAAATCAGATTTTCCCAACACTTCTTTAGCTCTTTTTTGATCAATCTTCAACCTTTCTTTGTTCCTTTCTTGTTGTCCTAGCTTGTCTTCATTCTTGAATTGTCATTTTTTAGGTTTCACCATCATCTCTTTAACTTCTTCACTTTTCAACCTTGCATCTTCATCACATCTAGCTACTTCACCTCTTGCCTTCTTGTTCTTAGTTGCCTCTTCTCCATGTTTGTTCTTCACATGTCTTATGGAAACTCTACTACCCTGCATCAAAATTATTTTTGTCTTGCATTGTGTCTCATATTTTTCCATCAAAGGAACCAAAGTGAAAGTCATATCATCCTTTTTGATCTCATAACTATTCTTTCTTCCATTATATAAAGCAAATCTATCATACACCCATGGAATTCCTAACAAGAGATGGCACACACTCATAGGTACAATATCACACAATTTTTTTTTCTCTATATGCACCTATATGGAATTCAACCCAAGCTTTCTCATCAAAACATATTCACCATTCAACCAAGAAACTAAATAGGGTGACTCATAGCGTATCTTCTCTAATTGCAAATTATCTACCATTTCTTGAGAGATCAAATTTTCTATACTACTTGAATCAGCCATCATAGTACATACCCGGCCTTGGCACTTGTAGGTGGTCTTGAATATTGCATTCCTCTATGCGGCTTCTTTGATCTCCATTTCTATTCTAACTTGACTCTTTAGCTTCCAACTACAACCAATCTCCTTCAGAAATCTTCTATGCTCTGATACCAATTTGATGCAATGCAAGGTAGTACAACAGTTACTATTCAGCATTCAAAAGGGTTTCAACCATTCTTTTTTCACAAATCAACTATTTGCTTGCTTTTCCCCTTTTTCACCTTTTTCACCTTATAGGACAATAGGCCCTCTTTTTGCATATTTTCTCTCATACTTCTCAAATGACTTTCTAAACTAATAACTGATCTTGACACCCTTTACTAAGTTACATCACATACTCAAAGTTCCAATCTCACTCCTTTGGAACAACTAGGCCAAATCTGGCTTTCAACATTAAAATAGGCCTCAATTAGGCCTCTTTTTCAAAGCAACCCACCTCCAATCTTTCAAACAACTCTTGAAACCATTAAAAATTCACAAGATACCCTCCAAAACCTTAGATTACCCCACTCTTAGGTCCTCACTTACTCTCTAAGACCCATTTTTTCAAAACCCTTACTTTACTCAATTTGACCTAGGGCTTAATGAAAACCCTATAACTTTAACACTGACAGACTTGAAATCACTTTAAATAGTCTTAATTTTTCCTGATCATGCTCAATTTAACTTACACTTATTCTTCCCTTAATTTCTTTATACACTGCCTTTGCAAAATCACCAATTTTCCCTTGTTTAACCCTCCTTCACCTAGGGTTTTTAACTTTTCCACTCCTCAGACTTTTCCCAACCACTCATACCTTCAATTCACCTTCAAATATAATTTTTCTCACTATTCTCAAGGATTTCTACCCACTTCTAAATCACTATCCTCCTTTTACTTACTTTAGCCTGGTTTATAAGCCACCAAAACAGAGTTTTGTCACAGGGCAGTGAGAAGAATATCTTAAAAAACTTCACCAGACCAGATTCTTGAATCTTGTACTTACACATACTTCATACTGGTCCATTCCACCAAGGAATAGTGCCCAAAAAAATGTGGAATGGACTTTCTAGTTCATTTAAACCGACAAACCCTTATGCCTTGTTTTTAGACCTATCTATAAGAAACAACCACTAAATTGCTCAAATCAAAATATAAACCTTCAGGATTCAATTCAAGTAAAATCCATATATACCTACTATATATTTAGATCAATTCCAAGTATTTCCCTGCTGTACGAAACCGTACACAAGCTGAGAATGGAGTAAAACACAAAAAAATACAAAAAACGATGATGTTTTATTGTTTTTCTTCTTCAAGATGCTACAACCAACGTTGCCAACGATGGATCTCATCTTTTTAAACATTTTCCAAATTGGTTCAACTTCCTAAAGTTCCTAAAACTAACTCTATAACTTCCTTGACTCCTCATGTGCCTCCACTTGGCACCTTTTTACATTTTTGGAACATTACTTAACAACTCTTACTAACATTTTGCAACTTTGCATTTTGTGCCTAAAATAGTTATCTAAGACTATTACAAACTAAAAATGGCTATTTAAGCCTTATTACATCATGAGAATGCCTATGTAAACTCAAAATCTCAAATTTTCCTCTTGGAGGCATGCTCTTTCAAAAGGTGCTCTTGCACCAAAGTCCAACACCCATGAATCACCTATAGTTTTGCTTGTTGACAAGACTAATTTACACCATCATCTTGTTCATATGTAATGTTAACTTTTTTGTCCTTTGACTAATTTTACAATTTCTTGTATGACTAACAATTCTTCTTGGTGTGTCCTTCTTTACCACAAAACCAACAACCTCCATTTGTTCCTCTAGACTTAGATCTCTTTGTAAATTTTGATCTCCTCCTATTATTATTTCTACCTCTATCTTGATGTTTCCCTCTATTTCTAGAAATCAAGGCATCACCTAATGATTTTCCTTAATTTTTTCTCCTAATGTATTTGCTAAGAAGAGTGGCAAAAATATCATTAAATTTCAATATGTTTTTGTTGGACACCAAATTGTTGATTTCCATCAAGTGCACTCCTTCCCACTTGTCCAATAGAAACCACAAGAATAAGATGGCTTTGATTTCTTCATCCAGATTTATGTTCACAAAAATCAATTGGTTGATTAATATATTCAATTCATTTAGGTGATTTTTCATTTTTCCTCCTTTCTTCATCTTCAAATTATACAATTTATTCATGAGAAAAACCTTGTTTTAAGCCATAACCATCTCATAAATATCAGAAAATTTGTCCCATAATTCTTTTGTAGTCTTTTCCATTACAACATTAAATAATGCATTACTAGATAGAGGGAGGATGATTTCTCTTGATTTCTTATTCATTTACACTCCTCATCAAAAATTGTAGTTGGATTCTTAGATTTTCCTTCTAGTGTGATTTAAAGATCTATGTGAATCAACAACAATTCCATTTGCATCTTCCACATTCCAAAATTTTATCCTAAGAATATTTCAATTCTCCATTTATTTGCTTCTTCCATCTTTCTATAAATTCTTCACAAGTTCCTAAGCAGCTTCTTTACCAAGCTCTCATACCAATTTTTGAAAAAAAGTGCATATAAATAATTAATAATTTTAGAATTAAATATGCAAGAGAAACAATTAAAGAACACACACAACACAAATATTTACATGGTTTTCTAAATTGGCTATATCCATAGGGATTAGGGGAAATCTTTGATATTAATGTCACTATTTTTTTACACATAGAGCAAAAAACATACTATAGCTATTCAATACAATGAATGATTACATTATCCACATAAATATATCCATATCCAAAGAAGTCGAATAGATAAGCAGTTGGAGGGAAAATAAGAGAAGACAAAGAGGCTACCCATTGGACTTTACATATCCAACACAAGCATCTGTTTTATAGATAAATATATAATAAATGCAATAGATATTGTATCATGTGTGGGAAAAAGTACAAATTTGTGTCACACTTTTATAAAGGAAACAACCAACATTGATTCAAATTTTAAACTTGAATCACTAAAAAAGTGGCATATATGTTTTGAATTTTGAAAAGATGTAAACTAACAAATGTGTATTTTTTAGTATGTTTTATGTTTGTATTTTTTTGAAAAAATTCAAATTTTATTTTAATATATTTTTTTATTTAAATTGACACTATAATTTAGTTGTTGACAAAATGTTAAAAATGAAGTTACATGAGATGTCAATATTTATATACTAAATCTTTTTTATCTTCAAATTTTTGTGTGTATTTATAACTTGAAACTTTAGTGCATGGATTTTTTTTCCTAATTTTGATAAATATATATTTTGAAATAAATATTAAAATTTGTGTATTAAAATATAGGTGTTTCCATTCAACGCAAAATTTTGCATTAACTATTTATCTAAAATATAAAAAAATTATACCATATTAATATAGATTCTTTTATCTAATGCATCATATTTAAAAAATAATAATAATAAGATTTAGTATTTTTCTTGACATGGTATTCAACCTAATATTTTTATGTTAATAACCTACTTTTAGTAAAAATTAAAAATAAAATATAAATAGTATTTAAACTATTAATATATGTATATATATATATTGTTGGAAACTACACTTATGGACCTACAAAAGGGTATTTTTACATTCAAAAGGTATTATTTACACGTGAAGAAATTTTTGAAACATTAATCTTTTCAAATAATTTCATTTTTTGGTAAATTGTCCTAAAAGTGGTGCTACATATACATTTAGCCAACAATTTTAGTTGGAAAATTTGTGGACATATCTAGCTTATCTATAATGAATCTTACAAGATCATATGTTTGAACAAAATTGAATTTTAGTTAGAAATACTAAAAGTCACTTGTGCTCATAAGTTGGCTAAAAGTGTGACACAACTTTATACTTTTACTTGTGTATTAGCTACAACATTTATAGAGAACAAGTGAAATAGAGCACAACGTGAATAACATGGAAGATGTGGGGCGATAGAAGTTGACATTGGGTCACTTAGATGATTGAAGATGTTGTGGATGGCATGGAATTCATGGTTTGTGCCACCAATAATTAATTTAGTTGGTCTAACATTCCCCCATAAATTAATTAAATACTGATTATTTTTAAATATCCCCCATAATATAAGAAATATGGGTCCTAGCCTAAAGACTTTTTTGGTACCTATTTTTAGTCACTTATACACTAGTGCAATGATATCCATCAAATATTCATATGAAATATCATAAGCCGAAGAGATTCCTAAGATATACAAACTTTGTTTCACATAAAGCTTTGCTAAATATGTCTACTAATTGATCTTTAGATCTACAAAACTTCAAATTGATTTCTTCATTATTTGTGAGCTCTCTTATAAAATAGTATCTTGTATCAATGTGCTTGCTCCTCTTATGAAAATAATGATTATTTGACAAAGAAATTGATGATTTATTGTTACATAATATTAGTGTTGACTCATATGCTTGTAATAGATCTTTCAATATACTCTCTTCATCCAAAAAAAATTTCATGTTGCTAATGTGGCTATTGTGTACTCTAATTTAGTTGATGAAAGTGTCACTATTGGTTGCTTCTTTAATGCCCATTAGATTACACTTGTTCCACAATGAAGGACATATCCATAAGTTCTCTTCCTATCATTGATGCACCTTACAAAATCACTATCATTAAAACCAATCAAATCAAATTTATTAGTTTTGGAATATAGAATTATATATCTTATTGTTCCTACAACATACCTCAATATCCTTTTTTGAACTTTCTAGTGAGAATCCTAAGGAAACTCCATAAACCTCAAAATAAAACTAACACCATACATGATATCAACCCTTGTAGTTGTGAGATGTATGAGACTTCTAACAAGTCTTTTAAACAAACTTGGATAAAAAATTGACCCCTTATCCTCTTTATTAAGTGTTGTTCTTGTTGTAATTAGATTTGATGTGAGATTTTAATTCAACATCGTTAATATTTTCAATATATCCTTGGCATCCATAGTTTGACAAATAAAAATGCCTTTATCAGATTGAGAAAATTCAATGCCTAAGAAGTATATCATCAAATCCAAAATTTTCATCTTAAATTCTTTCTTCATAGCTGACTTAAATATGTCTACAAAAAATTATTGGTGAAAATTAAATCATCAACATATAAGCATATAATAAATATTTGAATTTCCTCATTAATTTTTATATACAACATGGGCTCACTACTATTTTTATTGAATCCATTACTTAAATATGAATCAATTCGACTATACCATGCCAAAGATTTCTATTTCAAACCATAGAGATACTTTTTAGATTTACATGCTTTCCTTTCATGCCCACATACCTCATAACTAGATGGTTTTCAAACATAAACCTTGTCTTCAAGAAAATCATTCAAGAAATCTCATTTTACATCCATCTAGAAAACCTTCCATTTATTCTATGCAACTATTACTAAAATAGTTCTAACTATATCAAGTCTAGCAAATAAAATAAATGTTTCATTATAATCAACCACATATTGTTATGAAAAACCCTTTGCAACTAATCTTGCTTTATGTTCTACAAATTCACCTTTAGCTTTGAACTTAGTTGTATAAACCCATTTAACTTCTATGAAATCCTTATCTTTAGGTAGATCAACTAGCTCCCATGATTAATTCTTATCAATAGAATATATTTATTTATTCATGGCCTTTATCCAATGTTCACCTTTGATTGCCTCTTCAAAATACATAGGTTCATAAGAGAATAAACCAAAATTTTATTCTTGATCATAAATCTCCTTCAAACTTCTCATTTTATTAGCTTTATACTTTGAACATAATGAGGAAAGAGTAGGGTATAACTCCTTACTTAGATTTGAGTTGGGAGTAGGATGGACTGTATGGCCTTATGGTTCACCTTGCACAAGATTTATTGGTGGAGTACTTGGTCCTTCTTGATTTGATTGACCATCTTATTCTTCTAGTTCTTCTTCTCTATGAGGTATTGGTGCTACAACTACAATTGATCTATCAATGCTTCCATCCCCATGCTTCTTCTTCCTTAAATTCCATATCTCTACTAATAATTAATTTCATTGAAATGAGACTATACAATCTATTTAAGATTCTAATTGCTCAATATAATTGATAAAAATAAATTTCTCATTTTATCATCTAATTTTATTGTCAATTTAGATTGCACTAAAGAATATGCAACACATCTAATTTTTTGAAATGAAATACACTATGTTTCTTATTGATGTAGGAGCATCTAGAGGTGTAGGGAAATCTTGTATCACCCAAAAATCTGTTTTATTTATTTTATTTAGTTGGTTTGAGTCCAATAATGGCACTTAAGGGGTATAAGACAGTTAGAAGTCAAAAATAGGAAAAAACGGTCACTTACTATTTTTAGTAAGTCATCCTAAATAGGCTCATATAGACCTAAAAATTTACCCAAAGAAGAATAGCTGAAAAAAAATTTGAATCACGAAAGAATCACCTCAATACCCTAAACAGTTTGGGAGAAATTAAATTTTTCATCCCGAGAAATTTCTCCAATGCAACTTCAAATTCAAATATAAAACTTTAAAGGCCTCAAAAAAACTTGAAATGTGGATGAAATGACCTATGGTGGGTTCATGCATTCTAGATCTCTTTGAGAGCTTTCCAATGATATGAAATAATAGAAAATTAGACACTCAGATAAAAAGTTATGGCCCTACAAAGTTGGTCCTCTAAAAAGTGAATTTCATTAAAATTTCTTCCTAGGCCATAAATCAAACGACAAGACTTTTGGCACCAAAACAAAAGGGAAAATTGCACTTTCTAGAACATTCTATGGCAGTTAATGGATAAAATAAAAAGGGATATGAGGGGGTTGTAGAAGGTGGCTCCATTAGTATAGATTGTGGCTCTAAATAAGATATTTTTTTTTTCAGACTTGATTGTGTAGTAATGAATCAAGCCCATAAGGTTGTAGCATATAATTTTGAATATTTAGTTTCATTTTCTAAAAATAATTGTAAGTGGGTTATTTTTTGTCTCGCATCTTTTATGTTGTATCTATTTTTTTGTTTTACAGGCTTGGGCGGTGTGGCCATCATCAAGTGGTATCAAAAAAGGAGTTCCTAATTGTGTAGAAGTATTTCCGAATGTGAGGTGGTTTACACTAGGACTTTTGGTTGTGGGTCTGTAAGAAAAGATGCCTCCACGAAGAAACCCTAGTGGAAGAGGAGAGGTTCTTGTGACTAGAAGAACCTTACTAAATGAGGAGAAAGAACCAATTCAAAGGAAGAATTTTTTTCTCACCAAATGTAAGTGTAAAGGTAAAGTTTGTAATGTTATTATTGATGGAGGTAGTAATAATAACCTTAATTTAGAAGAGATGGTTAGTAAGTTGCAATTAGATAGAAGAAGGCATCTGAATCCATATCAGATTGTTTGGTTACAGAAGCACCATAAAGCTTTGGTAAATGAGAAATTTTTGGTAAAGTTCAAGATCAAAAATTACCATGATGAGGTATTGTGTGATATTATGCCTATGGATGTTTGTCATATGTTGCTAGGTAGACAATGGCAGTTTGATAGGTGAGCAGTACATGATGGACATGCCAATTCCTATTCTTTGACCGAGGATAGAGTTTTTCATAAGTTGAAGCCCTTAAAAGAGGTAGAGAAAAAGGAATGCAATAATGCAAGAATTTGTTTGGTTGATGGAAGAAAGTTCCTAGAAGGTATGAGGCATGAGCATATGTGTTTTGCATTAATTCCTAGAGTTGATAAAAATATACTAATGAGGTTCCTACAAAGTTTTTAGATTTGTTGAATGAGTTCCAAGATATTATTTATGATAATGTACCTAAAGCTTTGCCTCCAATAAGAAAGATTAGTCATTAAATGGACTTGATTCCTAGACCCAATTTGCCGAATAAGGCAGCTCATCGTATGACTCCACCAGAGAATGAAGATTTGAACAAAAAAGTGTAAGAGTTGTTGTGGAAGGGATTAATCAAAGAGAGTTTGAGTCCATGTGCAGTACCTACAATACTAGCACCAAAGAAGGATGGGGAATGGTGGATGTGTACAGATTTTAGAGCCATTAACAAGATCACCATCAAGTATAGATTTCCCTTGTCGAGAATGGATGACATTATGAATTGTTTGAGTGGAGCTGAGTACTTCACGAAGATATATTTAAAGAGTGGATATCATAGGATCCAAATTAGAGAAGGATATGAATGGAAGACAATATTTAAAACCAAGGAGGGCTTGTACGAGTGGTTAGCCATTCATTTTGGGATAACCAATGCACTGAGCACATTTATGCAGCTTATGAATGAGGTATTGAAAGAATTTTTAGGAAAATTTGTTATTATTTATCCAAATGATATTTTTATTTTCAATAAGACATTGGAAGAGCACTTGATGCATATCCAAAGAGTTTTTGAGAAGCTAAGGGAGAAGAAGCTATTGATTAATTTAAAGTTCTAAATATAATTTTGTGAAGAGAGAGTTGGTGTATCTAGGATTTTTTTGTCTCAGTAGAGGGTCTTAAAATGGACCCAAAAAAGGTGAGAGCTATCATTGAATGGCCTACCCTAAGGAGTGTTACAAAGGTAAGATCATTTATCTTATTTAAATTAGAAATTAATCCCAAAATATATGAGCCAAACCCTTTAAAATAAAATGCATAATTATTTTAAAAGGGCTTTAAGACTTTAAAATGTTTTATAAAAGATATTTGAAACGTGAAGCCTGAATCTATAAAGATTTTAAAAGAGGCAAATATCATAAAATATAAAATCCCAAATCTTATAGGATTTAAATGTAATTTTAAGGGGATTATTAAAAGATAATCCATATCCCTATTTACATGTTAAGATTTGTGAGAATATCCTAAGGGGTTTTTTAGGAAAATTTTAAAAGTGCTTATCAAATTGAAATAATATTGTATGAGAATATTGTAAAGCCCAAAATTATAAGGGCTATATGTTTTAACGAATGTATTATTTTTAGGGGATATACTATTGTAAATTGGGAGATATGGGGTTATTATTAAATCATATGGGTATGAACCGTATTAGGCAATAATTTTGTATAAAAGGGGAAGGATTTTGGCATTTTGGGACATTGAAAATTCTCTTGGAGAGAATAATTGTATTATGGGGAAATTATTGTGAAAGGTGGAGAATTTGAATTCTTTGAGAGAGAGATTACAAGGTGTTGATTATTACACAAAAAATTGTAAAGGAGAGAGATTGTGAGAAATTTTTAGGTAGGTGGAGCTTGGATATTGTAACAAGGCATTTTCATTGCTTGGCAATATTAATAAAGCGGTCTACCTTGAGAAGTGGACCCAGAGACGTAGTCCTAATTGGACAAACTCTGTTATCAAGCTTGTGTTCCTCTCTCTTTTGTCTTTTCATTCTTCTCTCTCCTTTCTTTCATTCTTTCAATTTTAATTCCTTATGTTGAATTCTAATTACAACATTATAGTAATTAGTCAATTTCCTTAATTTATGTAAAGTGAACTAAGTCTATAATTTCAATGATTAAACAACAATTCTGTTGGATCAGGATTGACTATAATTTAAGTTAATTTGCAAGTTAATTGTAAACCTCTAATTACAGATCAAAGTGATATCAAATCCTTTTAACAGGAAATTTCAAAAGTGAATATTAACTATGTTGAAATTGAAGCAAGGAGAAGGTGCACTTATAGAGTTCAATCCCAAGATCAAAAAATGAAGGTATTTTCCACGATCAGAAATGGTAGCTGAATAAAGTCCTATAGAGCTTGATGAGAAAGATTTCCAAAAATAATTTCTTGAAATGAAGGCTATGGTGGAATTTATTTTCCAAGAGAGACAAGAGTGACAAAAGAAAAAGGAACTCAAGAATAGAAAGAAGAATGAAGGTGAATCCACTTCAAACGATGATAAAGGTAAAGGAGTAGGAGGTGGTAGTGACCCTCCTAAACCTCCATCCCCATCTTCTTCTTCATCCTCTTCATCTTCTTCGTCTACTTCTTCTTCAAAGAAGAAACAACCTATACAATCTAAAGCTAATTATACACCTTTGTTAAAACTTGATGTTAAATTTTTGAATTGCTAACTTATAATGGAGAACTAGATGCAAAAAAATTTGATAATTGGATAAAAAAAATTAAAGTTTATTGTAGGATTCAGAAGTTTACCGAGGATTCTCAAAAAATCCAATTAGCCACTCTTCGCCTAGGAGGCACAACCTTAATCTGTTGGGAGAGCAGAAATTAGGAAGATCTAAGTTGATATGGTAAAATTATTTCTTCTTGGTTTGAGTTTATAGCTGCATTAAAGAAATAGTTCTATCCATTAGGTCATATGTAAAAATTAGTAATGAATTGGAAATCATTAAATCAAGAGAAAGGACAAAGTGTACAAGATTATACACAAGATTTTAGGAAAAGAGCTTTAATTTTGGGCATTCCATTATATACACAAGAAACTTTGTTTAAGTATATAGGTGGATTACATGAAAAGTTGAGGCATACAATATGTATGTTTAATCCAACTAACCTTGATGAAGCTAGTGTGCAATCTATTCATCTAGAAACAAGCTTGAGGAATAGCCATGACAGTCTCTTAGTGGAATCCAATAAAAACAAAGGGAGCAAGAAAGGGAAGGAGAAAATGCAGCAGACAACTATTGTAAAGAAAGAGGAGGATAAGCCTTATTGCTCACACTGTAAGAAGAAAGGGCACAAAGATGCAAAGTGATGGAAATTGCATCCTGATCAGAAATTGAAGTAGTTCAAAGATCGAAAGTATAAGCAAAAGACTACAGCTATCATGCATGATCTTGGATCAAATTGCAATAATGAAACCAAGATCATAGTTGTGGGTGTAAAATTTAACATTCATGTTGTCAGTACTAGTTCCTATGCTTCTTCTGTAAAGTTTAATAAGAAACCCGTTGAAAGTAAAAGGAATGAATTGTTTCATATAAGGGCTATTGCAAAAAACATTAAGATTGACACACTCATAAATAGTGGATCACAAGTGAATCTAATCTCTAAACAAGTTGTTAAGGAATTGGGATTAAAAACAACTCCTCATCCTAAACCATATCCATTGGGTTGGGTGCATGATAATGCTAAACTACATGTGTCAAAGCAATGCAAACCCCAATTTGCAATCACATCTGAGTTTGTAGATGAGGTAGAGTTATATGTAATTTTGCTTGACTTCTGTGGGATGGTTCTAGGTAGTCTTTACTTGTATGATAGGAAATCTATTTTCTGCAGGGAACATAACAAGTATCATTTACTTAAGGATGGAATTGAATACATTGTAAAAGTTCATCACATGAAGAATGGCAGCTTTGTTGTAAACACAGGGCATATGAAGATGATTTTAAATGCAAGCAATGCTTTAACCCTTATGTCTATAATAGCTAGTGATAATAAGCATAAAGATGGAATAATATTTGATCGTGATATGGCATCACAGACAACACAAAGTGAGGATTATTTACAAGCATAGTTAAGCCTTCAATGAGAGGTGGTAAAAGAGGGTTTGACCGATTCATTTTCTAACAATGTTCTTGTTTAGGAGATTCAACAAGTTGATTCATTTTCCTTCACATTAGTTTATTCAATATTGTTGCTTGTTCTTCTACTAGTTAGTTTTATGTGGATGATGGATGTGATAGTGAATATTGATGAGAATACAGTTGATTACATCACTAATGCTATTTCATTTTTCATTGTGTTTGTGATGGGAAAGATGGTCAAAATTCTAGCAGGGTGGATAGATGGTACTGAGCAAGTGAGGTGATAATTTCCTAGCTCAAATTGTACATAAAAATAGACTTTTGGTGGTTCAAAAGCTTCTCAATGAGGAGGAATGATCCAGGTGGATCCAAAAGACCTTAAAATTTCACTATCTTAGAATCAGAAAAAACCAACTCCATCACATAGGCCTCACCTACATGGTCTCGACACAACTTGAATCACATCAAAAGGAGACCATATGCCTGAGCTATGCCCAATCAAATTTGGGGTCAAACTAGGTATAGAGGCCAATCAGAAAGGTGAAATTTTTTATCATCTCAAAAATAGTCAAAAACAACATTATGTCAAAGAGCTTGTCACCATGATTCTGATTTCATTCGTTTCGTCAAAAATGAAGTTTGTATGCCAAAGTTACACCAAGTCAAAGTCTTAGTCAAAATGGTTGAGTAGTCAAAATGATGATGTCAACATGTGATGTGGCAGATGATGACATGACATAAGCAGTTGAGGGAATTTATCTTATTTAAATTAGAAATAAAGCCTGAAATATATGAGCCAAACCCTTTAAAATAAAATGCATAAATATTTTAAATCTGCTTTAAAATATAAAAGCCCAAATATTAAATTATTTAAATGTAATTTTAATGGGATTATTAAAAGATAATTCATATCCCTGTTTTTAAGGCTTGTAATCCATATCCCTATTTACATGGATTATTAAAAGATAATCCATATCGCTATTTACATGTTAAGATTTGTGAGAATATCCTAAGGGGTTTTTTAGGATAATTTTAAAGGTGCTTATCAAATTGAAATAATATTGTATGAGAATATTGTAAAGCCCAAAATTATAAGGGCTATTTGTTTTAGCAGATGTATTATTTTTAGCAGATTTACTATTGTAAATTGGGAGATATGGGGTTATTATTAAATCATATGGTTATGAACCATATTAGGCAATAATTTTGTATAAAAGGGGGAGGATTTTGGCATTTTAGGACATTGAAATTTCTCTTGGAGAGAATAATTGTATTATGGGAAAATTATTGTGAAAGGTGGAGAATTTGAATTCTTTGAGAGAGAGATTACAAGGTGTTGATTATTACACCAAAAATTGTAAAGGAGAGAGAGACTATGAAAAATTGTTATGCAAGTGGAGCTTGGATATTGTAATAAGGAATTTTCATTGCTTGGTGATATTAATAAAGGAGTCTACCCAGAGAAGCAGACCTAGAGATGTAGTCCTGATTGGACGAACTCCATTATCAAGCTTGTGTTCCTCTCTCTTTTGTCTTTTCATTCTTCTCCCTCCTGTCTTTCATTCTTTCAGTTTTAATTCCTTATGTTGAATTATGATTACAACATTATAGTAATTAGTCAATTTCCTTAATTTATGTAAAAGTGAACTTAGTCTATAATTTCAACAGTCAAACAACATAGTCACACAATTCTGTTGGATTGGGATTAGCTATAATTTAAGTTAATTTGCAAGTTAATTATAAACCTCTAATTACATTTCAAAACCAAGGAGGGCTGGTACGAGTAGTTATTCATTCCTTTTGGGCTAACCAATGCACTGAGCACATTTATGCAGCTTATGAATGAGGTATTGAAAGAATTTTTAGGATTTTTTTTTTGTTTATTTGGATAACATTTTTTATTTTTAGTAGGACATTGGAGGAGCACTTGATGCATATCCAAAGAGTTTTCGAGAAGCTAAGGGAGGACAATCTATTGATTAATTTAAAGAAATGTAATTTTGTGAAGAGAGAGTTGGTGTATTTGGGTTTTTTTGTGTCAGCAGATGGTCTTAAGATGGACCCAAAGAAGGTGAGAGTTATCACTGAATGGCCCAGCCTGAGGAGTGTTATAGAGGTAAGATCATTTCATGGTCTACCAAGTTTTTATAGAAATTTTATTAAGAATTTCAGGAGTATTTGTGCACATCTAACTAAATCAATGAGAGGGGATAGAAAAGAGTTTAAGTGGACTACAGGAGCAACCAAAATTTTGATATGTTGAAGAAGAAAGTTACAGAGCAACCTATTTTGGAACTTCCAAATTTCAATAAGGTCTTTCAAGTAGATTGTGATGCTAGTGCCACTATCATAGGAGTTGTTTTGAGTCAAGAAGGTAAGTTGGTTGCCTATTTTAGTGGGAAGTTGAATGATGCTAAGAAGAAATATTATATTTATGGTCAATAGTTCTATGCTATAGTTTAGGCTCTGAAGGAATGGAGACACTATTTCTTGCCAAAATAATTTGTTTTATATATTGATCACTAGGCTTTACAGTATATGTAGACACCTAAAAATGGTCTGGAGAATCTAATTAATTAAATACGACTTATTTGATTAATTTATCTCAAATTCATCTACTTAGTAAATAAATAGAAATATTTATTTATATTAAGCTCATTATTAATTCTTCTATTTCTTTCTTAATTAAATAAACAAAATTAAAAACTTTGTTTTATTTAATTATTATCATTTTTTTTCATCATATTATTTCTCTCTTAATCAAATAAACAAAATTAAAAACTTTGTTTTATTTAATTATTATTATGATACTTCTATCTTAAAATTAAATACACAATTTAAATAATTTGTGTTATTTAAATCACATTTCTTCTTAATTAAATAAAGATCTCTAAAATATTTTATTTAATTATCATTATCCTTTCAATTTAATAAACAAACCCTATAGTTTGATTTATTAAATTATTTATTCCTCTTTTGCTAAATTTAAATAAATTAAATTTATTTAAATTTATGCATAAATCTTTACCACTATTCACTCACCAATAAAAAATAAATTTTCAAAATTTAATTAATTACACTGTCATTCACGGGAAGAGCTTCCGGGACAAACCTGCAAGAAATTCTCTCAACAACCTTCCACCCACCTTCCCTCTTATCTTGCCTAGTGTTTTCATGGGGAGAAACCATTCTCCATGATCAACTCCATCTTCTCATCCCATGCCCTTCACTTCTCCAGATTGAATCACAGCCCCTTATCCTGTATCCCTATGCAATTGTGCTGCCGTGAAAGCTATAAATACAGCTCTTGGGCTACAGGAAATGGATCTCAATTTGTGCAATCTTACTGTGCAGGTTTTCCAAGCATCCGAGCATCCAAGCAATCAAGTATTCAAGCATTCATCCAGCTTCCATCAAGTAGCAATCAAGCATCCAGCATTTGCAGTCATGGCTGCCATTACAATAGATTTGCATATTTAATCACATAGGAATAGAATTAGTTCATTTCTCATTCTCTAAATGTCATTTCAATAGTTTAATTAGCTTCTAAATCTGATAGCAAAGTAAATTAGAGAGATCCTTTAGAGATAGAGAGCAATAGGATAGATTTCTGAAGCTTTTTAGTTTAAATTAGTTTAAATTTATTAAACTTTAGATGTAATGTCCTATTTAGAAGTGTAGAAGCATGTTTAAGTTGTTTTCCTCATTCCTACACTTACAAATTGGCGCCCACCGTGGGGCATAACCCCGTATTTTGATTGATTTTTGAGAAAAGTGTTCTACAGGTATCGGCGTAAGAGTTTTCACAGAACTGTGACTTTTTGCAGCGCGCTGGGTTTCTATTACAGCGCGCCAGGTTTCTGTTTTAGCGTGCTGAGTTACTGTTCCAGCGTGCCGCTTCACTGTTTCAGCGTGCCACGACACTGTTTCAGCGCGCCACTTCACTGTCTTTAAAATCACTTTCTTTCTATCTGGATCCAACGTGTCTGCGACCAGATTCTATTTTTGTCTAATTTTGGATAAAATTTATCAATCCTAGGATAGAAATGGATAAAATTTATCAATCCTAGGATAGAAATGGATAAAAATTGATCAATCCTAGGATAGAAACTTTACATTTTCTTGTGGGATTAAAATTGAACATCATGTTGTTATGGAGCAATATCTCCATATAGAGTAGATCATTTGTCTTTTGGGTTTTAAAAAGAAAAACTTTTTTTTTGCTGTGATTGGGTGATAGGTTTATGCTCTCCCCTTAACTAGGTGCATCAAAATACCGGACTCACTTTTACTTTATGCATTTTCAAGCTTTCATTAAAACCTTTAGACAAGCCTGCCATAGTGGGAAAAAGTACTCACCCTACGGGAACGACCTGAGTGGGGACGCCAAAAGCCATGGTATTCCAACCCACTTAAAAATTTATGTGAATTTGGGGAAACCCTCTTTCAACGAAAGTGCGTAGGATAACCATCCCCAAAATCTTTGTTCTAAAGATTTGGAGGTCTCTCGAGGGAGTTTATCCATTTGCCGCTCCGAACGGAAACCCTATCTAAGAACCTAGAACTAGAAGCACGCTTGTCAGTTTCTAAACATTGTAATACTCGGCGGTGCAGGGGCGGGGAAGAATCTACCCTCAAGCACTCACCATATAATTTCCAAGGACTGTTTGCTCAGGGGATCCGGTATCCACTTCCGTCACTCTGAGTATGCACCTAGAAAAGACAAAAACACAGGCGCCCTCTAGGGGGTGACATGGCTATGTGAGTCGACGCAATTCCAAGCTGTGGGCCGTTTGAGTATATAACAATGACCTTTTGTCTCTAGGAGTGAGTCTATCTGAAGTGTCTTATCTGTATGAACTAGTGAAAAACAAAAAGAATCATGCGTGATTCTTAAGAACATACACTATCTGTTTAGATTCTAGGATTTTTAAAGACAACCATTCTATTCTTGCTTGATGTGTTTTCTCTCATTAAATTCAGATAATATCATCACAAAAATCCTCAAAATCAAAACACTTGTGGAATTCTCATGATTCGAGATTGGGTATCCACCAAGTTTGTCAAGAAATCTCTTGTCAAACGAATCAGAAAACCAAAGAAAATGCTTGCATACAAACAACTTCTGAGAAAGCAACGATTTCTATATCAAAGTAGGAAAGTTCTACTCCAACATAGGACTTTTATTCATAGGTATCACGATTTCTCTAGAGGTTATACAGACGACTATGATGTAGCTCCCTTAGATTCACAAGCATTTTATCAAAGAAGAGCTCTTAGGCAACACCACAATCACAGTCAAAGAATTCGTCCAGAATACATCCCACAACCAACAATATAATACGATACCAAACCAAGTGAGTTTCATAGAATAAGATAGTTTCTGTCTTGGCACCTCATGGTTCTGTTTTAGCACTTTGGGTTTATGTTCTAGCACATCTGGTCTCTGTTTTAGCACTTTAGGTCTCTGTTTCAGCGCGTCCAGTCTCTGTTTCAGCGCTTCAGGTCTCTGTTTTAGCGCTTTTGGTCTCTGTTCTAGCGTGTACGGTCTCTGTTCCAGCGCTTTAGGTTTATGTTCTAGCACTTCTCAGCTCTGTTTTAGCGCTCTAGAAAGTCAAAAAATAGAGAGTTGACAAGATATTTTATCAGTTTTCCCATATCGATAACAAGGTTTTCATCAATTCAGAACATTTTTTTCACAGTCCAAAACACTTGGGTCATACAAAAGGAAAACTTTACCATTACACCTATATCTTGGAACATCTTACAAAGTGTCATTATCACCAAATCTGATATTTTCTGTCAAAATTTCCCTATCAAGGATTTTTATCATCCTTCCATCACAAAACTAGACAAGACCAAATCAGATTTTAAACCAAAAATCTCGACACTTATCCAATCAAACAATCCAAGATCAAAGTCTAGAGTAAAAATCTAATGTTTGTATGCCTATTTTCACACAATCAGCATATCAAAGACAACAACAAGAAGAAAATGAAAGAATAGCAACCATGGCTGAAGAAAACCCTTGGGGAAAATATAGCAACACTAATCCTCTCATTAACTCACATGAGAAAGAAATAATTGTAGAGGAAATCAAGAAAGTTCAACAAGACCCTCATTTCCATAAATTTATGGAAAAGATGCTAGAGCAAGATATGGAAAATTATCTTCTATTATTAGCTAACAAAGGTGCTAAGCTTCCTAAAGACTTTGATGTCAATCAACTCAAGGAAACAACCACACCCAAGACAACTAGTGTGGAAAACCCAAATCAAATAGATGCTTTGACAAAACAAATCCAACAGTTACAATTACAGTTCCAAAATATCAAGCAAGGGCCAACAAAGAGATATTCCTTGCAAGACATTTTCCCTTATCCATTCGATCCAAGCATTAACATGATACCATTTCCACGGTATTGTGAATACCCAACATACAACAAATACAATGGGAGAATTGATCCATTTGATCACGTACGGGAATTTTGAACCATGAGTATAGAGTTCGCACACGAGGACTCTTACTACGATTATTTCCAAGAAGCTTAGGAAACACTTGCATGGAGTGGTTTTCTAAATTGGAACCCGGGATTCAATCTTTTGAAGAATTGATCAATAGGTTCATAACACACTTCTCATTCAATATCCAACATGGGGTAACCTTAAAAGAACTCTATAACACCAAACAAGCAAAGGGTGAAAAGTTTATTTCCTTTCTCCAACGATGGAGAAGGCTATTTTCTAAATACCCTAGATCTATTCCTGAAGAGGAGAAGATAGAGATGTTCATTGATAACTTAGTGGATGACATGAATTACAGATTGTATTTACAATGTCCATCTACATTTGAACAAGTTATCGAAAAGGGGCTCAAAATCAAAGAGGCTCTCATCAAAAGAGGAACGATCAAACACTTCATTGAAGGTTCAAACAATAAAAATTCCTCTAACAACAACAACGAAAAGCCAAGATTTTGGCAAAAGAACAAGAATACTGATACCATGATCGATACGCACACATCTAAACCAGTATTCACCTTGACGCCAACCCCTACAAACAAACAAAACAATGGTCTTAATGTCAAACAAGGTAGTGATCAAGGGAATACTCAAAACAGTGGAGAAACAAAAACCCAATCATTCCAACGACCATCCAATAAATGAAAATTCACACCATTAGGACAATCATTGGAATCAGTCCTCAAAGAACTTTTAGACAAAAAACTCATTCAAGTACAAGAGGCTAGAAATTGGGATCCTCAAGTCAAACCATCACAGTGGAATGACTTACATTACTGTCACTATCATCAAAATAAAGGCCACATGACTGAAAATTGTTGGCAATTAAAACATGCGGTACAAGACCTCATAGATCAAAAGAAAGTATTTGTAGAGGGACCCCAAACAAACAAAGATCATACGACATTCAAAAATCCTCTACCTAATTATTAGAAGGGAGAATCCTCTTCCGCAAACACCAAAGGTAAAAATGTTGGTTATGTTTATGACACAACAATCCTTTGTTTTTCTGCTGCCAAGGAGGATGAAGAGTTATGCAATAAAATCAATCAGAACAATGACATTACATCTACCAATTTGGTACAACATATGGACAAATCTGAAAACCAAATTAACGTAATTACACTCAAAGGGAAACAAGAGTACCAGCCAGTTAATGCCACAACAAGGGCACAATCCAAAGTTATATTGAAAGGAGCATCAATATCATCCCCATCTATGGATCCTCCCTCTAATCAATATAATCTCATCAATCAATTGCAGAAAATACCGGCACAAATATCCATCTTGGAACTTTTAAAGATTTCCCCATCACACAAAGAGGTTCTTGAACAAGCTCTTGTATCAACCACGGTACCTAACAATCTGGATGTGTGTCAGTTCCAACCTATGGTAGGACATCTATCCGCACCTCATTGCCTTTCATTTTCTGAACATGATGATGTATCACTCACCCATCCGCATAATTCCGCCCTTCACATTGAAGTCCTCATCCATAAACACCGTGTAAAGCGTGTCCTAATAGATGGAGGGGCTGGTTTAAACATTTGTACCTTAAAGCTGATTTGTGCACTAGGATACTCAAAGGAATCCATTGATACAAGAAGAAAAATCACAATCAAAGCATATGATGAAGAAGAAAGGTCCTCTAAAGGGTTGATCATATTACCCATTCAAGTGGGACCTATTGTCCAAAAAGTGGTTCGCCAAGTCTTAGATAGGGAACTGGCATACAACATACTATTGGGACGCCCTTGGATACATGATATGCAAGTAGTACCTTCTACCTATCATCAATGCCTGAAATTTCCTGTCAATGGTCAGGAGGTAACAATCACAGCAGACTACAATGACACCCAAGCTTGTCATACATTGAAGACATCTCAGGATACATTCATACCTCACAATAGAGAAGTTAGCACATCAGATGGTGAGCAACAATAGAACTTCATATCAAAGTGGCTTCCAAAACAACAAAAATCACAAGAGATAAGGGTGGCACAATCTAACCCTTCAAATGTTGAAGAACAATTGGTTCCACTCTCACATCAATTCACCAAGGAAGTACAAATAAGCGACAAAGGAATAATTGAATATGGTGTTGGACACTCATTTCATCTATCACAAATGTTACCCTCCTTACAAACGTATGGATAACCATCTACAATCACCCAAAATTCAGAACAATCTACAACAACATTAGATGGCAGATTTGTGAAAGCTGGGAACTTAGATGAAGAATCAGAAGATAAGGCCATACTAAATTGGCTTTATAAGGATGAGGAAGCTTCCACTTCCACAAGTAATATCATAGAGACAAATCAATATGGAAAAGGAAAAACCATTTTGGAGAAGATAGGATATTCAGGACATGGACCTCTTGGGTTAAGGAAACAAGGCATAACAGAACCAATCCAGCCACTCACACTCCAACATAAGGATAAAACTAGACTAGGATATGCAGCAGAACAAGGATCTCGTGATCAAGGGAAACAAAGTGTAATAGAACCAATCCAAGTCCTCACAATTCAGCAAAATGGCAGAACTGGATTAGGATACACAGAAGAAACAAGAGCAGAAATCACCAATAAAACTGTGGAGTGTATTCTTCAAATAAGAGATAACTCTAAAATTGATTCAAATGAATATGAGTGGGACAACTTATCAGAAGTTTCCTATGAAGATATTCAGATCGACATTATCAAAAAGTATACCCCCAAATGTGAGGGTCAAAGCTCAAGTTTTAATCCTATTGTCTTTGAAACACAAAATTTCAATGACTCAAGTGAAGATGAACAGACATCGATCGAGATAAATGATGTGGAAGAAAATACCTTCGTAGGCCTCGACATAACCACTAACAATCTAGATGACATTTTCGTCTGAGCTTTCACAATCGCTGACCTCAACCCATCTAATGATTCATTGCCTTTACTACATCCCGAACTTATCGAGTGGGAACCCCAACACCCTATTGATCTCCCTATTTTTGACAATGATTCTGCCATTATTAACTACCTTTGTTGTGAGGAGTCTGATACTTGTTCTATAAATACTTCTTTTAACGATGCTTTTAGGTAGGAGGATGCCAAGCCTTTCAGTTGCAAAAATATGAAATTAAAAAATGGATCTAATAGTGAAAACCATTCTATGGCAGTATTTGATCCTAAAATAGTAAAAACAAAGAACACATCTGATGGTGAAAACCTCACTGAGGCACCAAAGGATGGAAGGCTTGACATCCTCCCACAACATTACCATGAAAGATCATCGGTGTTGATAGAACCCACACAGTCTATTGATATTAGCACAACAGAGAAAGCAAGAATACTACACCTGGCAGCATCCATGACAGATACAGAAAAGTCATATTTTATCAAATTCTTTGAAGAACGATGCATCAATTTTGCTTGGTCATACTCTGACATGCCAGGCTTAGACACAGATCTCATCATGCATCACTTATCCTTACCAGCTGGCACTAAACCAGTAAAATAGAAGTTGAGAAAAATGCATCCACATGTTGCATTATTAGTAAAAAATGATTTGAAGAAACTACTAGATGCTGGATTTATCAGGTCTATTGATTATGCGGAATGGATATCCAACATTGTACCTATTTCAAAGCCAGATCACACCATTAGAATATGTACTGATTTCCGGGATTTAAATAAAGCATGTCCAAAGGATGATTTTCCTTTGCCAAACATAGACATGATTGTAGATTTAACAGCTGGCCATCAAATGCTATCACTCATGGATGGATTTTCAGGATACAATCAAATCAAAATAGCTCCTGAAGACCAAGAAAAGACAACATTTACATGTCCATGGGGCACCTTTTGCTGGAACATCATGCCTTTTGGGTTAAAGAATGCAGGAGCTACATACCAGCAAGCTATGACAACAATCTTCCATGACATGATGCATACCTTCATGGAAGACTATGTGGACGATATCTTAGCCAAGTCTCACACCAGGGAAGGACATCTAGAGATACTGGCCAAAATATTTGGCAGGTTGGAAAAATTCAAAGTCAGATTAAATCCTAAGAAATGTGCCTTTGGAGTAACATCAACAAAACTCCTTGGATACATAGTTTCTACAAAAGGAATTGAAGTAGATCCAGCAAAAGTCAAAGCCATCATGGAAATGCCACCTCCTAAGAATATCAGTACATTAAGATCTCTACAAGGCCGACTATAGTCCATCAGAAGATTCATCTCTCAACTGGCAGATCGGTGTCATCCATTCAATCATCTTTTACATAAAAGTGTGCCTTTTAAATGGGATGAACAGTGTGAGAGTAATTTCAATCAAATCAAGCATTATTTGATGACACCACCAATCTTGGTGCCACCCAATGAAGACAAGCCATTGTTGCTATATGTTGCAACAACAGATATTTATTTAGGAGCCTTGTTAGCACAAGAGGATAGAGAAGGAAAGGAACAGGCTATATACTATATCAGCAGGACACTCAATGGACATGAAGTAAACTACACCTTCATTGAAAAATCATGCTTAGCAGTAGTATTTGCAACACAAAAATTGCGACACTATATGCTCACCCACACTGTCAAGCTCATTGCAAAAACTGATCCTCTCAAGTATTTACTGAGCAAAGCAGCTTTAACAGGAAGGTTGGCAAAGTGGGTCATGCTCCTCAGTGAGTTTGACATTCAGTATGTTGAAAGGTGAGCTATCAAAGGACAAGTCATCGCCGACCAATTAGCAGAAGCTCCATTATCAGACTATCATCCTATGACCATGGAATTTCCTGATGCAGATATCCTCAACATTACAACACAACCATGGCAACTCTACTTCGATGGATCCTACACACAACATGGATCAGGGGCCGGAATTTTATTTGTCACACCTCTTGGGCACACAATTCCACGATCTTACAGGCTCACCTTCCGTTGCACTAACAATGTGGTAGAATATGAAGCTTTGATCCTTGGAATTAAAGTGGCTATTGACTGGAAAATCACAGAACTACAGGTGTATGGAGACTCCCAGTTAATCATCTATCAAGTCAACAATGATTACCAAACTATGGATGACACACTGATTTTATATAAAAGATTGGTAGATGATCTAAGAAAATACTTCATAGAAATCAAATTTGAGCAGATACCAAGATCAGAGAACAAAGCAGCAGATGCCATGGCCACAATAGCATCTCTTCTACAAATGCCTGAAATGGAAGATCGTTATCGATTTATTGTAGAACAAGTGCCAAATCCTGAATACGCAAATCCCAAATCCCAAACCATAAGCCTTTTGGATAGTGCCCAATCTTCCATTTATGGATACATTTATACTTATCTGAAAGATAATATCTTACCGCCAGATCTTTCTCGCAACCAAAAGCACAACTTCATATGCCAATCCGCCAAACACACCATTATTGCTAACACCCTTTACCGTCGAGGCCTAGATGGTACTCTTTTGCATTGTTTAGAACATAATGAATCCGCTTCCGCTTTACACGAGGTCCATGAAGGAATTTGTGGTACACATTCAAGTGGATTATCTTTAGCCAAGAAAATCCTTCGTTTGGGGTATTACTGGCCACACATGGAGCAAGAATCTTATAAATTTGTCAAGAGATGTCCAAAATGCCAGATTCATGGAAATCTTATACATGCACCGGCACAGGAGCTCCATCCATTCACAACTACATTTCCTTTCTGTCAGTGGGGATTAGACCTGGTAGGGAAAATTAACCCATTTTCATCTAATGGACACAAGTTCATTATCACAGCAATGAAATATTTTACAAAATGGGTGGAGGCGGTTCCCTTAACCACAATCACTGGGAAGCAAATATCATCTTTTATACTTAATTATCTCATTTGTAGATATGGGATACCCCAGTCAATCATTACAAATAATGGAAGGCCTTTCAAAAACCAAGACGTCCAAGAGCTATGTGAAAATTTCCACATCCAACATCGCTTTTCAACCCTGTATTACCCTCAAGGTAATAGGCAGGCAGAAGCTTCAAACAAAACAATCCTAAAGATTCTCAAGAAGACTGTAAATGAAGTAGGGCATGGCTGGCACGTTCAACTTAATCCTACTCTTTGGGCTTACAAGACTAGCATCAGAACACCTACAAGAGCTATGCCATATGCTCTTGTTTATGGATCAGAAGCAATATTACCTATCGAGGTAGAAATTCCATCCCTTTGAGTTTCACTAAAGGGACTCATTTCAGATGAGGATTATAGGATCTCTAGACTTCAAGAACTAGAACTACTTGATGAACGTCGACAACAAGCTGTCAATCATTTGACAGCCTATCAACAAAGGATGTCTAGGAACTATAATCAGAGGGTTAAGCCTAGAGTCTTCCAGATCAGAGACTTGGTCCTACGGGAAAACCCTAGAAATCAAGCAGATAGGGAAAAGAAGGGAAAGTTTGAACCTAACTGGATAGGGCCTTATGTCATTATCTCAGTCTATGGATTAGGAGCATATCGGCTGTCTACACCAGAAGGAGACATGTTGGAGGAACCCATGAACATCATTCATCTCAGGCGATTTTACACTTGAGGATATCTAGTGCACGGTCAATAAAGCTGTCTTGATGAAAACTTGGCAAACAGGCGTCATGATGACAGAAAAACACAAAAATAAAAATATAAAAATAAAAATACAAAGAAAAAGAAAAAGGACACAATAAAAACAAGTGATGAAAACCTGGCAAACAGGCGTTACTTGTGATTTTCACCAAACTCCTCTATCTATTAGGTACAGTTTTGTTACGATTGTTTCCTTTCATATTATTTCCATCTATCATTTGAGATAATCACTATCACTATCCATATCATAGCAAGGATATCATGTTTTACCCTGGCTTGGGGGCAACATCCTAGTGTTATCTGGTACAAATGGACTTTCAGCTTAAATGGAAAGGCAGCCAAACATCACAACATCAAGTGACGATACTTGAAAAAATCAAAAAACATCAGAAAATAAAAAAATCCAAAAACATCAGAAAATCAAAAATCCAAAAACATCAGAAAATAAAAAAATCCAAAAACATTAGAAAATCAAAAATCCAAAAACATTAGAAAATCAAAAATCCAAAAACATCAGATAATCAAAATCCAAAAACATCAAAAAATCAAAATCCAAAAACATCAGAAAATCGAAAACACAAAAATAGAGTCTACATCAATTGAAAGTAGAGTTTGTGTCAGTCGAACTACGTGGTCTCTGCGTGTATAACGTAGGCAAGACTAATCTTTGATCAATCCCCGAGACCCCTAGGATAGGTCTTTAGGTTACATCATTTGGTCGAACATCTAAGAATATCATGCAAACATCAACACACACATTTTAACATCGATGATCTAATCTGAATAATGATTTGAAAATACATTAAGTAGAATTTGAATTGTTGTTCTTTTTATTTTTATCATTTTCTTATCATTTCTGTGGAGCTACTCGATGATGTATTGAACAAGAGAAGCAAGGAAAGAGAATGATACTTTTCTTTGTTTTTTGTTTGTGAGTTAGTCATTATTACTTTGTGAATTCTCGCGGGAAGTGCTCTACCAAGTATCATGGATGACATTCCAATTCACTTAAGAAAATGATTAATTCTTGTTTGTTTACGCAAGAAATGCTCAGGTCATCATTGGTCTATCCTATCTCATGATGCTTGTGTTCGCTTGCAATATCAAATATCATGAAAGAAATACTCAGGTCATCATTGGTCTATCTCATATCATTGATGCTTGTATTCACTTTCAACATTTTAAAAGCTCAGTGATGATACCAAGCAAAATAAAAATATTATTGAAATGACACTTAGGTTTGCATTGATAAAATAGGTTTGCACTATAAAAATAGACTGCATTCATAATAATACATCTGCAGAGTACTGGTTGCACAGGTTACAAATATTCATTTGCAAATTATGTTATCTTTTTAAAAGGATTGAGTATACTTGACACATACAATTTTCATAATGGCATGCATATAACATCATTTCTTCATCTCATCAAAAATTTCACAATAAACATCTCATTTCGTGACATCATATACACGTTATGTTACATCATTCATTTACATTTCATCACATTGTCATTATCATATAGTTGCAAAATCATCATTCATTGCATACATATAGAAAGCATTTTTACATCATGTCATTTACATCTCATTACATTACATTTTTATCCCCATATATCATTCATTTACATCTCATTACATTACATTTTCATCCACATATATCATTCATTTACATCTCATTTCATTACATTTTCATCCATACATCATTTATTTATATACATCATTCATTACATTTTCATCCACATATATCATTCATTACATTTTCATCATACATCATTACATTTCATTCATACATCATTACGTTTTCATTAATAAATCATGCATTTACGTCTCATCATGTAGTTGCAAAATCATCATTCATTTATATTTTCATCATACATCATTAAATTTTCATTGCATTTCATACATTTTCATTGCATTTCATACATCATTCATTTCATTTCATTATATATATCATTTCATTACATTTCATCTATCCACATTTCATTAATATCTCATTTCATTTATATCATTTCATCACATTTCATTATATATATCATTTCATTACATTTCATCTATCCACATTTCATTAATATCTCATTTCATTTATATCATTTCATTTACATTTCATTATATATATCATTTCATTACATTTCATCTATTCACATTTCATTAATATCTCATTTCACATACATCATTCATTTACATTTCATTATATATATCATTTCATTACATTTTATCCATTCACATTTCATTAATATCTCATTTCATTTACATCATTCATTACATTTCCATTTCATTCATCATTCATTTACATCACATTTTATTTATCATTGCATCTCATTAAGAAAAGAAATACATCATCAATATCATATCATATCATAATTAATACATCCATACAAGCTAGTAAAATAAATCATCATAAAACATGGAAACTAAAAGCATCCATCACATCAATCATGTAGAACACATCATAAGATCAATGCATCCATCACATAAATCATGTAAAACATATCATCGATCAATCGAACCGCTACACATATATATCTCATCAAGTGTCAAGTATACAATGAAATCTTAAAAGGATAAAAACAACATCATGTCAAAAATGGCTGTATATATCCCCCAAAGGGCACACAACTGATATCAAGTAGTACTCGCACCAGAAGGAGTAGGTCTCGCGCCAGTATCAGGACCACCACCAGATGTCCCAGGATCTCTCGGATCTCTCGGATCCCTCGGGAGAGGCTGTGTCACACCTCTGCTCACTATCCTCGAACGAGTCCTCTCTGAGCGAGACTGAGCATAGCTGACTCTCTGCTCTGGGGGGAAAAACTCATGATAGCGGCTCCTGTAAAACTCAATCTCAGCACCTATCCGCATAGCCTCTCGCATGTAGTCTGCCACAGAGGTCTTATCTGCCACTCTCTGCAATCTCTTTGCAGTAGCCTGTGCTATCTCCGCCATCTGTCTAACAGTATCTCGCTCTGCAGTCAAGGCTGTGATCTGTGTCTAGGTAGTGGTCAACTATGCTCGTACACCTGTTAGCTGAGCCTGTGCTATCGCTGCTGCCTATAGAACCCCATCTCTCTCACCAATCAGGGCGGTAATCTGTGTCTGAGCGGTAGCTAGCTGTGCCTGCATCTGGGCCTGTGTCTGTGCTAGTAATCCCTGCACCTGTGCTAGCTATCCCTATAAGGTTTGAACCTGCACCTATAAACCTGCCACCTCTGATCGCTTTGTAGATGAGGAAGCAACAACCTGCCTCTTACGAGGCGCACTAGGAGATGGCTCTGTGGTACCTGCTACACTCGGTCTCCCCCCATCTCCACCATCATCATCACTACTATCCTCGCTGCTATTGGTACTCTCATCACTGTCAGTCTCCGAGCTGCTCTCCACATCCACATCTACATCCTCCTCTCTCCCCCGTCACTGACCAACCTGACCACTCACTACTGGTGCTAGTGCTAGTGCTGGTGTTGGTGCTGCTGGTGCTGGTGCTGGTGCTACCGTTGGTGCTGGTACTGGCTCATCCAGAATGGTAATACGTGGAGGAGGGTGCAGAGCCAAGTACTCTCCATACTCAGGAGTAATAGGTGCCTCAACAATGTCCCATCGAATATCCCATGCTGATGGCTACAGAGCACGGTAACCCTCAACAAGTGCCCCGTAAGGCAAACTAGGGCCCCAATCACTGACATCTATCCATCAACGCCCATAATGCGCTACTCCCTATGGCATACACTGCACGATACCATACTGCCTGTAGACGCAACGAAACAGGAATCACTCCAAGATCCTGGGGCTCTTCCCGATCAAATACATCGAATCGGACAAGAACCCCAACTCAATATCATCATCATCTCAGTCATCATAGTCCAAATAGGGACGCCAGGTCACTGCCTCCACATCATCGATAATCTGCCTCCAATAATCTAGCTTACCCATCATATGTTGGGTAGGCCTGCCTCTATACCGAAACACATAAGGCCTCATCGTTGGTCTCGCTAACACTGGCACGAGACGCGTAACAACAATATGCTCCCATGCCCATACCTGAAGAAGTATAGCCCCTGCCGATAAACTGTTGCCGCCGAGGTACACGATCTAATGCAAATCATGATACAACTGGGCAAGCATACACATGCCCCAAGCATATCTCGTCCTGTGGGCCACTAGACCCTCTAATACCTGACCCCATCTGAGAGATAGACCCTTTGACCTCTTATCAGGACAAAGGAATCCACCAATGAAGCCAGCCAAAACTGAAGGAAGTGGAGCATATGAATCATGCATCTCTACCCAAGGAATCCACTCTCCCACAATTTGGGGATCCTGAAAGACTCTCCACATAGCCTCTACCCCACCAACCTCCTCTGAATCATGCACAACAATCTCCCCAATGAAAGGAATGCGCAGAATATGCCATGCATCCTCTAGCGTCATAGTAATCTCGCCAGTAGGTAAGTGGAAGGTATTGTGGTCACTATGCCACCGCTCTGCTAAAGCTGTCAATAGACCCCTATTAAGTCTAATATGGGGCATATCAAGTAACGTCGCTAAACCGCAATCGGTAATATGCTGTCTCTCATTTGGTGAGAGTCGCGGTATCATATCAAATGGCCAAGGGAACTGCTCTCGCACTTGGATAACGTCTAAATGCTCCTATTATCATACAAAGAGAACATTTTACAGATCAATACGTTATCAATCAGAATATCAAACATCATGAGGTCATCAATTACTAAGAATTATGCTTTTCCTATCAAACAATCAATTTATCAAGAAGGAACCCTCATCTATCAATTAGGTTCATTCCTTCAGACATTCTAAATTATTCCTCGCCTATCATGAGGGTAATTATTATCAAATCAATGGATCTCGCTCATCATGAGATCGTTTACCATCTATTTTAGATCAAGCTAAAATGAATGAAGTTAGCAATAAATCATCGAAATAAAAATCAAAGTGCACAATTTTTCATCAATCTATACCTCCAAGCGCTACAAAATCAACCTAAAGCGCTACAACATCAACCTAAAGTGCTAGAAAATCTGGCGCGCTACAAAATCTTATGGGCGCGCTACAGAATTGACCTTACGCACTAAAACTCCCGACGCGCTACACTAATGCATGGACGTGCTATAGAACTCAATGGGCGTGCTAAAAATACGGGGTGCTATAACAGATACCAGATGCGCTAAACCATGTCTGCCATGTGCTAAAAACATAAAAATGTGCAAAAAGACAAAAAAAAGTACAAGCGCGAATTACGAGGATGATCTGGGCTACGTATCGGAGGTCCATAGTCGGTCAGACGCTGGTGACGTCGCACACGCTCGAGTCGGTGGGTGTGGTAAGGGATCGGCATCCTGAAGCTCTGGTACTCTGAGGGTCTCTATCAAAAGATTGTCAAAGTCAAATGCACAAATGACTTTTGAAAATGACCTTTTCAGCTTTTATAAGTTATTTTTGTGTGATTTTCATGAAATTTATTTATTTTTTTCTAAGGAATCATTTCAAATCTATCACAGGGGCATTTTGGACAATTTTGTCGGGAGATAAATTATTTCTTCATCAAATCATCATCAAATCATCAAATCATCATAAAATTTTTGAAAAATCATAAAAAAATCCAAAATTCATTAATTTATCTCCCGTGGGGGCATATATCGCTATCATTTCAAAATTCATTTTTTGAGGCAAGTTTGGGGCATATTTTAAACTTTTCGTCAATACTGGCAGCTGAGGCAAAATCATTCTTTGAAGCAATGTGTAAACCCATCACTTCAAAGAGGGGCAAAATGTAAACACCTAAAAATGGTCTTGAGAATCTAATTAATTAAATACGACTCATTTGATTAATTTATCTTAAATTCATCTACTTAGTAAATAAATAGAAATATTTATTTATATTAAGTTCATTATTAATTCTTCTATTTCTTTCTTAATTAAATAAACAAAATTAAAAACTTTGTTTTATTTAATTAGTATCATTCTTTTTCATCATATTATTTCTCTCTTAATCAAATAAACAAAATTAAAAACTTTGTTTTATTTAATTATTATTATGATACTTCTATCTTAAAATTAAATACCCAATTTAAATAATTTGTGTTATTTAAATCACATTTCTTCTTAATTAAATAAAGATCTCTAAAATCTTTTATTTAATTATCATTCTCCTTTCAATTTAATAAACAAACCCTATAGTTTGATTTATTAAATTATTTATTCCTCTTTTGCTAAATTTAAATAAATTAAATTTATTTAAATTTATGCATAAATCTTTACCACTATTCACTCACCAATAAAAAATAAATTTTCAAAATTTAATTAATTACACTGTCATTCACGAGAAGAGCTTCCAGGACAAACATGCAAGAAATTCTCTCAACAACCTTCCACCCACCTTCCCTCTTATCTTGCCTAGTGTTTTCATGGGGAGAAACCATTCTCCATGATCAGCTCCATCTTCTCATCCCATGCCCTTCAATTCTCCAGATTGAATCACAGCCCCTTATCCCGTATCCCTATGCAATTGTGATGCCGTGAAAGCTATAAATACAGCTCTTGGGCTACAGGAAATGGATCTCAATTTGTGCAATCTTACTCTGCAGGTTTTCCAAGCATCCGAGCATCCAAGCAGTCAAGTATTCAAGCATTCATCCAGCTTCCATCAAGCAGCAATCAAGCATCCAACATTTGCAGTCATGGCTGCCATTACAATAGATTTGCATATTTAATCACATAGGAATAGAATTAGTTCATTTCTCATTCTCTAAATGTCAATTCAATAGTTTAATTAGCTTCTAAATCTGAGAGCAAAGTAAATTAGAGAGATCCTTTAGAGATAGAGAGCAATAGGATAGATTTCTGAAGCTTTTTAGTTTAAATTAGTTTAAATTTATTAAACTTTAGATGCAATGTCCTATTTAGAAGTGTAGAAGCATGTTTAAGTTGTTTTCCTCATTCCTACGCTTACAATCTCAATAGTCAAAGAAAGTTAAATCAAAGGAACTTAAAATTGGTTGAGTTTTTGTAGAGTTATACTTTTTTTTTTAAGCATAGGAGTGGAAGGTCAAAAAAAGTTTTAGATTCCTTAAGTAGAAGGAAAAATTTGTTGATAGAGATGAATATAGAGGTTGTTGGGTTCAATGAACTCAAGAGTTTGTATCCTAAAGATCCAGACTTTAGAGAATCTTGGAAGGCTTGTTTGGAACCTGTTACATTGGATAAGACAAAATGGTTGGATTTCTTAGTCAAAGATGGGATGTTGTTTAGAGGAAGCCAATTGTGTATTCCAAGGAGTTCTATGAGAGAGAACCTAATCAAGGAGAAGCATAATGGAAGATTGGCTGGACATTTCGGTCAAGATAAGACCATTGCTTTGGTTAGTGAGAATTATTATTGGCCAAAGTTACAGCAAGATGTGAAGAATTTTGTACAAAGTTGTAGATTATGTCAGATGGTGAAAGGAACAAGTCAGAATACTAGATTGTATCAACCATTACCTGTACTTGAGAGGCCATGGGAGGATATTAGCATGGATTTTGTTCTTGGATTGTAGAGGACACAAAGAGGGCACGATTGGCACATTTCATTCTATGTCAAAAGACCAAGGATGTTGTTCATATTGTAGAGTTGTCTTTCAAAGAAGTGATGAGACTACATGGTCTACTAAAGAGTATAGTTTCAGAAAGATACCAAATTTGACAGTTATTTCTAGGGAACATTATGGAAGAATTTGAAGACAAATTTGAAGGTTGTTTTTTCACACCATCCACAAACTGATGGAAAAATAGAGGTGGTGAATAGGATTTTGGGTAACCAGCTAAGATGCTTAGTAGGAGATAATCCCAAGGGATGGGATTTGATTATACCACATGAAGAATTTTCTTACAATAATTATCTTAATAGGAGCATTGGTAAATCACCAAATGTTCTAGATTGTGTATGGGAGTAGTCCAAGAATTTCTTTTGAACTAAGGAAGATGGATAAGGGGGAGAAGAGTAGTGCTGAGGCTGAAAATTTTGCTAAACACCTAAAGAATTTGCATGAAGAGGTGAGGAAACATATCAATAAGATGAACTCACAATATAAGGCTAAGGCATATCATAAAAGGAGTTATAAGGAGTTCAAGATAGGAGATGAAGTCATGGTTCATTTGTGAAAGGAGAGGTTTCCAGTTGGTACATACAACAAGTTAGAGAAGAAGATGTTTGGACCATGCAAGTGTTGGAAGAATGAATAAGAATGGCTAACTATATAGTTTTGTGTTGTCATTGATGTCACCATGTTATTCAGGTTGTGGCTACAAGTCTAAGTCAGTTATTGATCCGATATTTTGGTTTGGTATCTGAACTAGTATACAAGATACACCCTCCGGTATTTTAGTCTGCAATCCTCTATGACTAATAGTTGCTAATTACAGTTTTGGGAAATAGTTCATGAGTGTTGAAAGCATGTATGTTTAGAATATCTCATGCTTTGGTGCTTGTGTGGTGTATCGACATTATTCTATTCATTAATTTTTGCAATTAAGTCTATTTTTAGTTGAATTCATGAATAAGTTGTGATATGGTGAATCAATTTTTTTATGCAAATATATGTGAAACCTATCTTAGGTATATGCCAACATGATGAAGTGCACTACACATTTTGATCTATTGGTTGGAAATATTTTGTGAATACTTGAGGCTGAAAGTTGGTATTTTTGATAAACAAGGGTTGCATCTAATTAGGCCAACCTAATTAATTCTTATAGATGGATCGTGTATATATATTGGACAGGTTTGAAGATTGATAAAAGAAGTAGTGATTGTGAAGCTATGAATGCAAAAAAGTGTAAAGATATTGAAGTGCATTAAGTCTGTTTATTGAGCATCACTGGAACTATATCAGTACTCATTAGGTGCACTCTCTTTAGTTCATTTTGGTTGTGAAGCCAATTTTGTTTTGTAATCCTTTTGTAGGTAGTGAGCCTCCTTATGTAAGTAGTGAGCTTTCATATCCGGATAGTGAGTCCTATTCAGGGTAGTGAGCCCTTGGTAGTGAGACTTTGTATTCAATTTTTCTATCAATTTATATTGTGAGTTAATCCTCACTACATATGGTTTCTCCCTTATTAGGTTTTCCACGTAAAATTTGGTGTTCATTGTGTTGATTTTACTTTCTGTTATCTACATATCATGTTCATACTTAATAGTAGAATAGTGTGATTATGAAATTGATAATTGTCAAAGCTTTGAGTTTAATATTGGTGACAACTAATTCACTCCCCACCTCTTAATTGTCTTGTTCATTTTAACAATTGGTATAAGAGATTTTGGTTCCCTGGTGTAGAGCTTAACTACTTGAGGAAGATCTTGAAGGTTAATCAAATGGATGATAAAGAAGAACTCCGAACTACACTTGAAGATCTTGATAAGGCAGAAAATGAAAATAGAGACTTGAAAGAAAATCTAGATGAGGCTAATGAATGCATTTAGAAACTAAAAGAACAATTGAAGAAATTCAAGGAAAGACACAGAGAAGTAAGTGAGCAACAAAAACAAGAGATCATCTGACTGAAAGTGCTTGTAGAAGAAAAGAAGAGAATTGAAGAATGTCTAAATACAATGGTGCGGAACAAGTTTGATGAATGAACTAGTCTTGAACAATAAGTAGTAAACTTGAGAGTAGAAATAGTGAAGGAAAAAAATATGTGAGAAAAATTTCAGATATGGCTCTAACAAGCTTGAAGAATTACTTGTTGGATAGAAACCAAGTAAAGACAAAGGTGGCTTGGGAAATGAAACAGGTGAAAGTTATAAGGACAATCAAAAGACTCAAGACAAAGGGAAGAAAAAATGAAATTCAAGAAATCTTGCAAAGAGACCACCTATGAGACATCCTAATGCACAAAGGTATCCATCTTTCAATGGTATTTTATTCTTTTTGTAATAAATATGATCACAATGCAACATAATGCAAGAGTAGGATGAATTAGTTTCCTAGTTCTTTCTCTAGATAATGTTTCTCTTGCAAGAAATTTGGACATAAAGTCACTAAATGCAAATATCAAGTAAGAATGTTTAGTCAAGTGATGATGAATAGGTTTAATGGAAGCAGAATGAATCAACCCTTTAATGGCTACTACTATACCTATAACAAATTTGGACAAAAAGAAAATAAATGTAGATCAAAAATTAATGGAGGTCAGACTAATCAAAAAAGTGTTTTCTACTATAATTGTTACAAACCTAGACATATCTCAAAGGTTTGTAGAAGTAAGAATGGAAAGCAGTCTACTCCGGTAGAGAAGAATGAACGAGGAAGTAAAAAAGAAAAAAAAAAGAGATGAAGCAAGAGATGAATAAGATATGGAGGAAGAAATAAGAATAACCTAAAACTATTGATCTATCTATGCCCTCATTCAATATAGACAATTCCTCCAGGAATTAGACCAAGCATGGTCTTAGGGGGAGCATTATCAGAAAACTGTAAAAAACCCCTAGATGAATGGAATATTAGAGGTTGGCGTGAGGATGTATTGTGAAGAATGAATAAATAGAGGTTTTGGAAAAGAAACTGGAAGAAAACATGTCGGCATGCTAATTTGTAGATTGAATTAGGGTTTTTTGTGTTGTGGAGAATGTTTTTAGCATTTTTTTGTATCTTGCCACATTTAATGTGAATTAGGGAAAACCAATGGTGTATAAGGTAAAATTCATAAGTCCTTTTGATCACTTGAGCACTTGAAGAGTTTTAAAGGAATCTTGGAGCAATCTCGAAGAGATCTGAAGCAATTTTAAAGAAATTTGAAGGAATTATTACAAATACTAAGGAATTATTTCTTAGATTACAAAGGGGAAGAAGGGAAAAGGAAGAAGTTTCAACTAAACAATAAAAAATTCAAGAAAAGGTAAGCAAAACAATGGACATAGGATCATGTGATGACATTCCATTGAAGTTGAAAGGAGATTAATTGGAGGAATTTGATCATAGAAAGATGAAGGAAATGAAACTAGGGTTGAATTAAAATGAGTTACAGAGCATAAAAAACCTAGGTATGCATTTATGGGGAGAATTTCCCTATTTTGTAGATAAATAATTCATCTTATTCTTGTTAAGTCGATTCAAGAACGACAATATTATGTTGGACAAACCTTACCTGATCACGAAGGATGCAATCAAGGAGATTACTGGTTTATGTCGAATTGGGAATCTCCCTGGGAAGAAAACCCTAAAATACAAAGATGTGGAGGAACTTACTGGCATTGATAAAGACCCTCGAGCTCTAATAATAAACACTCTTTTGGATTCCGTTGTAAGGTATGTTGCATACAACATTTCTTATAAAATCTATTGTACAAATCATGAAGGTTCAACTTCAGTTATTGTTGTATATCTTGCACACATGATGGTTAAGGAAAACAAGCAGTTTGATTTGTGTAGCCTATTACTTGAAAACCTAACTGAGAATGCTTGAATGTCGTTGGTTGAGGGGTATCCTTTTCAGTTTGGATCTTTGTTCATGTGTTTGACTTTTTACTTTTGAACTCGCTACTGGGAAGAAAAAATGTTGAGTGGGAATCTGGTATTCCTATTGGAAAACAAGTTTACATATACTTTGAATCGTTGGTGGAAAATGTAAGTGTTTGTAGGTATCTACAAGATCAACATGGAAAAAACAAGACCTTAAATGGCAAAAAATTTAAAAAAATCAGAGTTAGGAAACTTGACATAAAAATTTGAATAAGTTATCTATATTATTTCAAAAATATGCAAGAATAGAATCTGTAGAAAATTGAATTTAGTTTCTAAACTACTAGGTTTAAAAAAAGATAAGGTCTATTTGGTGAGAATTTGAAATTTCAATGCAGTAGTGCTTAAATTTTAGGGAAAAAATAAGAAGTAGGTGTATGTTTGACCACCCTAACCACAATAAAATGATAATTTTTTTTATAATATTTTATATATAACTTGACTCATGTCCCGATGTGATGGTCGATTAGCTCTTCGTCTTCCGATCTCAAGATTATATTCTTCAAGTTCTCCTTTGCCTCGCTGAATCCTAGATCTCATTAGCATTCAATTTATGCAATACTAGACACACACAAAGCTCTAAAACCTAATGATCTATTTAGGATCTAGGGAAATTTCTTACAAAATGCTTCACATAAACGATAACTTAATAAAATGATTAAATGAACAAATTAACATAACATGATTGCCAAGATAATAAACTAAAAAGAAAGAGAGAAGATAAAGAGGAGAACAAATGCAATTGATAATGGATTTCATCCCTAAGGACCACGTCTCCAGGCCCCTCTCCAACGGAGTGACCGATGCGATTATACTCCAAAAACAGTTACAATTGTTTCAAGACTATCTCCCTTAAGCATAGCAGTGTGACATTCCTCTGATGTGCAGAAATGTCTTCGATATCTCCCAAGCATTCTCCCGTTCTCACCACCTGGACTTGGGAAATCAAATCTATACCCCTCTTTTTATACATGAAATATGCCTAATTAGGCCTAACCATCAAAATAAATGCTTAACCCCCCTTAACAATTCGTGCAACAACTATTTTGTCTTGTACAATCCTTTTGTTCAGATGGTTAAGGTGAATTTTTTCCATATAGCCCCATTTGGTTAGGCTAGGCCCACTCTCCTTAAACAAAAGCAAACAGACTCCTTATTTAGTTCAGAGTATGTTGGTGGTCTAATGGTGCATGTATATTTTGTGAGTCGCGCGATCAGGGGTTCAACCCGCACTGGCCACGCTTTTAATGCCAACCTCCGGTATTTAATACAACAAAACAAATCTGCTTTAACTATCTATTGAATGAGCGGTGGCCGGTACAACGGTGGAGGATTCGGCTATTTCGGCATCGGTCATGGGTTCGAGCCCAGCCAAGTATTTTGTTAAAACTAACCAACCAACCCACTGACCACCGGTTGTAGGAGGGGGACACGTGTCGACGCCTGATTCATCAAGGATGCTGACGTATATGATGACAAAGCAAACCTGTACGCTGAGTAGACTACTCACAAAGTCGATGATATGTGGTACGGATGCCAAGTGTTGTTCTATGATTGGGCCATACAAATATGACTCATCTGCCACATGTCATGCTGGGATTCATCCATGTCATCATCCGTATGGTACGGACTGCCACATGACCTGCTAACATCATCAACTGTACCCTCAAGTCAACCGAACTTTGATTGCCAATATCTTGAACATACAATGTCATATTTCGACGAAATGAGCGTTGTCGAAATTGTCTCGATGAGCCCTTCGATTTGACGCCACTTCCGTTGATTTCTGAGATGATCATTTTTTCACATTCTGGATGACCCCTGATGGCAGTTTGATTGAAAGTTTGACCAGCAATAACTTGTGCAAATGGACTCCTTTTCGCTCTATTCAAGTTGTGTTGGAATTAGGACGTCGAACTCTTTCTGATGGTACTAAATTCTAGAGTATTGGAGATACTTAAAATTTCACTAAAAAATGTCCCCCAGATTAGGCCTCCCCACTAGGAGCTTTTGGACCTCTAAAAGCTTGATTACTTGGGAAGTAAGTGAGGGTAAAGTTCCCTCACTTTACCAACCTCCATCCATTTTGCCTTGCTTGGATGCATTCCCTTAAGTCCCACTCTGAGGTACTCAACTGCTCCTCTTCGTGAAGTTCTGACATTCTTGTTGAGAATGACATCTTCTGATAACTCTGACATGTACCCTAGTGAAAGGTCATCAACTGATGGAACTTGAATGTCTGTGACTTCATCCAGTATCATTGGTGGCTCATACAATTTCAAATTCTCAACATTGACAACCGAGTAAATATGCATGTATGGAGGAAGATTGAGGCGGAAGGCATTGGTACCAATCTTCTCAAGGATCTCGAAAGGACCATACCTAATTGGCTTAAGCTTTCTTCCTTCACCCTGCATCCTTTCCTTACTGATGTGTAACCAAACTCGGTCTCCAACCTAAAAATGATGATCAGTGCGATGCTTGTCATGGTGAGCCTTATATTTTGCTTGGCTCTGTTCCAACTATGCTTCCACTACCTGATGAATTGCTTGGACTTTCTGGATGAACTTCAAAGCCTTCTCTGCATCATGGCGTCCACCTTCAACATCATCTTTCCCAAAAGTGAAATCCATCGGTGTCTTGGGCACATAGACGAAGCATGTCTCAAAAGGAGACCTCTTAGTAGAAGAGTGTGCTGCATGGTTGTAAGCATGCTGCACATAATGAAGATTCTCATCCCACAACTTAGGATGCTTGCTGCAGTACCCTCTGAGTAGATGCACAACTGTCCTATTAACAACCTCTATCTGCTCGTCGGTCTGCGGATGGAAGGTTGTACTCTTCTTCAGTCTGGTGCCCATGAGTCCCCAGAAAGTTGACCAAAATTCCCCCAAGAATCGAGAATCTCGATCTAATACAATAGAAGTAGGTAACCCAAAATGAACCCATACAAATTGAAAGTACATATGAGTTGTAAGCTCAACAGTGACCTATTTCTTACAAGGCATCAAAATACAAATTTTGTTGAACCGATCAACTACTACATACAAATAATCATGTCCCTTCCTAGACATAGGTAACCCCCCAACAAAGTCCATTGACACACTTTCCCATGGACAAGAAGGTACAGGTAGAGGTGTGTACAACCCCAATTTCCTATTACTAGGCTTACTAGTTGCACACATAACACAACCTCTAATATACTTAGTTACAGTTTCTTGCATACGAGGCCAATAACAATATTTCTATAGCTGAGACAATGTTTTGTTTACCCCAAAGTGTCCAACAATCAATGAGGTATGTGCTTCTCTAATAATTTGTGCTTGTTGATCCCTTGGAACACATAATTCTCCCAAGTGATATAACAATTTATCCTGTACATAATAATTTTTCTCTTCTACATGTTTACCTTTCATTAATGCAACATAGATATCCTTAAAGTTCTCATCATTAGCATATTGTTCCTGAAAAATTTCATGAACCATAGAACTATTATGAAGGATTATCAAAGCATTCATCATAGGAGGCCTAGAGAGCATGTCTACTACTTTGTTATGGGTACCTTTCTTATACTTAATAACCAAATGAAACTGTTGCAAAAAACCCATCCACCGAAAGTTCCTACTTTGTTGTAGTTTAGATTGTGAGTGCAAATACTGAAGTGGCTAGTGATCAGTGTGGATTACAGTTTCTTTTCCCATTATATAATGTTTCCATTTCTTAACACTATGAACTAAAGCATAAATTTCTTTATCATAAGTGGGATAGTTACTGCTCCTGAAAAAGTTTCAGAGTGGTAGCAAACTGCTTTACCTCCTTGCATGAGTATTGCTTCCATGGCAAATCCACTTGCATTTGTCTCGATCTCAAATGGTTGATGTAGATCTGATAAGGCCAGAACTGGTGCAGTGCTCAACTTTCCCTTCAAAGTGTCAAAAGACTTTTATTGTGGACCTCCCCACTGAAAAGTTGCTCTCGTACTAGTTAATGCATGCAATGGTGATGCTATATAAGAAAAATTTGCAATAAACTTTCTCCAGTACTGAACAAAACCTAGGAAACTTCTGACCTCTATGACTATACTTGGCTTAGGCTATTTTACAATAGCTTCGACCTTCGCAGGGTCTACTTTCAATTGACCATTCCCTACGACATAGCCTAAGTACACTAAGGATGTCTTAGCAAATTCACATTTAGACATCTTTACATAGAGTTTTTCTTTTCTCAATACATCAAAGACTTTCTTTACACATGACTTACATGATCTTCCCAAGTTCAACTGAATACAAGGATATCATCTAGATAGACTATGACAAAATAATCAATAAAAGGATGAAAGACATCATTCATGACTCTCATAAAGGTAGCTGGTGCATTACAAAGCCCAAAAGGCATAACCAACCACTCAAACAGTCCCTGTTTTGTCTTAAATGCAGTCTTCCAAATATCATCTTTTGCAATTCTTATCTAATGATAACCAATTCACAAATCTAACTTAGAAAAATAAATTGCATGTTTTAACTAATCAAGTAAATCATCAATTCTGGGAAGAGGATACCTGTTCTTTACTGTTATCTTGTTCAAGGCGTGGTAGTCGATGTACATCCTCCAAGTTCCATCGTTGTTTGGAACCAACACAATTGGAGAACCACAAGGAGATGTACTAGGATGAATAACTCCTTTTTCCACCAACTCCTGAACCTGCTTTTTGATTTCCTCATTTTGCATAACGGATAAACGGTACATGTCGATGTTAGGAAATGGCACATCCTGCTGCAACTGGATTTCATGTTGTATCTCTCTCTTGGGTGGTAACCCCTTCGGTTCCTGAAACAAGTCATCATAAGCGGAAATAATTTTGACCATTTCAGCTTTATGTTTTGGTTCACACCCCTTGAATGCCTCAGATTTATCATATTCTTTGGCTTTTACAAGCATTAATACAAAGTTCTTACTTGAGTTGACCAACCTCTTCATTTGACTAGCATTAACTAGTGTAAGATTAGTCTTCACCTTATGTGACCGTACAATATATTCTACCCCATCTTTAAAAAGATGATACTTATTCTCCCCCCTATAAAAGATTGCTTTTCTATCATAAAGATAAGGACTTCCCAACACAAGCCCACAAATATCCAAAGGAACTACATCTACTTCTACCTCATCAACAAAGTTTGCAGTGATAGCAAATCTCAATTTACACTATTTAGTTACTTGCAATTGTGCATCATTGCAAACCCATCCAAGTGGATATGGCTTTGGATGAGGTGTTGTAGCCAAATTTAATTTCTTTACCACTTCCTTAGATATTAAGTTGACTTGAGAACCCGTATCAAACAATGTATCAACCATAGTGTGTTTTGTTACAACACGAATGTGAAACAATTCATTTCTTTGCTTATCAACCTTAGGAGAAGATTCTTTACTTGTACTTGCACTGGCATTAGAAAAAATTGCATCAGAAGAGAGAGATATACCTTTCCCTTTACCTTGGATTCCGGCAGCAACAATCTTTGTCTCATCTCCAGAGTCAGAACCAAAATCCTGTTGAATCACTATAATAGTCTTTTGCTTGCCTTTATTACCTCCATATCTTTTTGGCCTCAACTCAGGATGAAGCTTCCAACATCTTGAATCTTCATGCCCCTCTTTCTTGCAATGGGAGCATGTGGGTTTCTCACCCTCTTCTTAGATGTAGCTGTCTTCTTCCCTTTGCCTTTATCTTTGTCTTTGTCTTACCCTTTAGACTTACCCTCAAACTTAGATGGCTTCTTGAAAATTTATCACTGAAAAGTGTTCTTACCCCTTGACTCTAAATGAGTAGCTTGAACAGACACCTTATCTAGATTGTTAGGACTCAACATCAAAATAGTGTGCCTAAGGTAAGAATGCAAACCACCTATATACTTAAGTAATGTGTCTTGAGTATATAAGGGAACATTTAAAGCAATAGCCCATTTTCTAAACTCATGAGTATAATCCTGGATAGATTGCCCCTTACCTTGCCTAAAGGTCTGCAAATTCATGGTTAACTATTGCATGTAACCTAAAGGATAGAATTGTTTCCTAAGGGCAGCAACAAACTCCATCCAAGACATATTAACATGACCATGGCGAGAAATTTCTTCCCGAGTCTTACTCTCCCACCAGGTGAGAGCTGTACCTCCCAACTGGAGAGTGGCTAATTGGATCCTAGAAGCATCTTCTACTAGGCCTTGAATCCTACAATACACTTGTACTTGTTGGACCCAATCATCTAACTTCTCAAAATTTAACTCCCCACAGTACTTAGGTAACTCAAATTTTACATCTAGCTTAATAACTGGCTTAGACTTGCTCTTAAATGGATTTACATTAGAAGAAGGAGAAGGAGAAGGAGGAGAAGGGGGAGAAGAAGAAGAAGGAGAATATGGAGGAGAAGGAGTTTCTGGAGTTTTCTCCTCTATATCTTTTTGATCTTCCTGCTTCTTGGGCTTTGAAGAACCTCCCTTTTCACGGTTCTTCTTTTTTGCATAAAGTTCTTCCACCATCGCCTTCATATCTAGAAATGCCTTCTGGAAATCCTTTGGATCGAGCTTCAAACTATGTTCACCTTCTTTCCCTTCCATCTATGATGGTCGATTAGCTCTTCGTCTTCCGATCTCAGGATTATATTCTTCAAGTTCTCCTTCGCCTCGCTGAATCCTGGATCTTGTTAGCATTCAATTTCTACAATACTAGCCACACACAAAGCTCTGATACCAACTTGATCTATTTAGGATCTAGGGAAATTTCTTACATAATGCTTCACATAGACGATAACTTAATAAAATGCTTAAATGAACAAATTAACATAACATGATTTCCAAGATAATAAACTGAAAATAAAGAGAGAAGATAAAGAGGAGAACAAACGCAATTGATAACAGAGTTCGTCCCTAAGGACTACGTCTCCGGGCCCCTCTCCAACAGAGTGACCGATCCAATTATACTCCAAAAATAGTTACAATTGCTTCAAGACTATCTCCCTTAAGCACAGTAGCATGACGTTCCTCTGATGTGCAGAAATGTCTTCGATATCTCCCAAGCATTCTCCCATTCTCACCACCTAGACTTGGGAAATCAAATCTATACCCCTCTTTTTATACATGAAATATGCCTAATTAGGCCTAACCATTAAAATAAATGCTTAACCCCCCTTAACAATTTGTGCAACAACTATTTTGTCTTGTACAATCTTTTTGTTCAGATGGTTAAGGTGATTTTTTTCCATATAGCCCCATTTGGTTAGGCTCGGCCCACTCTCCTAAACAAAAGCAAACAGACCCCTTATTCAATTCGGAGTATGTTGGTGGTCTAACGGTGCATGTATATTTTGTGAGCCGCGCGGTCGGGGGTTCAACCCGTGCCAGCCACACTTTTAACACCAACCTCTAGTATTTAATACAACAAAACAAATATGCTCTAACTGTCTATTGAATGAGCGGTGGCCGGTGCAACGGTGGAGGATTCGGCTGTTTTGACATCGGTCATGGGTTTGAGCCCAGCCAAGTATTTTGTTAAAACTAACCAACCAACCCACCGACTGCCGGTTGTAGGAGGGGGACACGTGTTGACAGCCGATTCGTCAAGGATGCTAACGTATATGATGACAAAGCAAACCCATATGCTGAGTAGACTACTCACAAAGCCGATGATATGTGGTACGGATGCCAAGCGTCGTTCTATGATTGGACCGTACAAATATGACTCATCTACCATGTGTCATGTTGGGATTCATCCATGTCATCATCCGTACGGTACGTACTACCACATAACCTGCTGACATCATCAGCTATACCCTCAGGTCAACCGAACTTTGACTGCCAATATCTTGAACATACGATGTCAGATTTCGACGAAACGAACGTTGCCAAAATTTTCTCAATGAGCCCTTCAATTTGATGCTACTTTCATTAATTTTTGAGATGATCATTTTTTCACCTTCTGGACAACCCCTGATGGCAGTTTGACTGAAAGTTTGACTAGCCATAACTTGTGTAAACGGACTCCTTTTCGCTCCGTTCAAGTTGCGTTGGAATCAAGACATCGAACTCTTTCTGATGGTGCTGAATTCTAGAGTATTGGAGACACTTCAAATTTCACTGAAAAATGTCCCCTGGATCACCTAAAAGGAGGAAAGCTATTGTAACAAATTTCTCAAAAGAAAAGAAGAACAAAGAAGAATTTCTATCTGGATTTGACTCCTTTGATCCATAGGATATACAAATGATGCTAGAAAAAGGTGACATGAAGAAGATTGGTGAAATGTGGAATGCATGCTCTCTGATTGAGAGACTTAAAATTGATGATGTACTGGTTGACTATTTGCTCAATAAGGGTATTTTAGTTTTAGATGTACTAGACTCTTTGCCAAATGATCTAATAGAGATTATTGAAGAGAGAACATTGTTGGAAGGAATCAAAGGTCATAAGTTCAAATCCATGGTTGAAAGAAGATGTAACAAAGCCAAACAAGTGCTATCTACAAACATGAATGAGACAAAAGAATGCATCAAAGAAATATCTGGCATCTATAGGTATTGTCTCCGGTGGCCTACAACTGTTGACAATTTAAGAAGCGGAATTGAAGCTATTAAATCTAAAATGAATAGTATTGGAAAGAATTTTAATTTATTCAAAGACAAGGATGGAAAACAAAGAATAAGAGTTGGTGAATTATAGGTGGAATTTTTGACTACTCAGAGGTAAAGAGAAGATATGGTTAAAACCTTATGTTTGGTTAAAGAAGTTGTTGAGGTCTGGTTGGATCATCTCTCTGGAATTCTCTCTAATGTAGAAAATTGTGAATGACTATGTTTGTCTTCTAATCAGGCATCCTCATTTACACAATTATCTTTATTAGATGGTATGAGTGCAAGAATGAATTTGGTGGTGCTTGATTGGAAAATAATTCTTCCAAACATAAGAGAGAGGTACAAGAAAATATTTCATGTAAAAAGTGTCATTCTCATTTGAATGTTTGAAATAGGAAGCTAGAACTTGTGTGTATATACAAGGTTATCATATACATATGTTTACTTCCTCCCTTTTGGTCACACTTTTCCATTGATGTCAAAGGGGGAGAGAGTCATGTGAAGAACAACTACGGTGATAAGAAAAGAGATTGTTGTAAATTTTGGCTCATGTTACCATCAATGAAAAAGGGAGAGATTCTTGGAAGAATGAAGAAGAATGGATAACTCTACATTTTTTTGTTGTCATTGATGTCACCATGTTATTCAAGTTGTGACTGCAAGTCTAAGTTAGTGCTTGATTCGGTATTTTGGTTTGGTATCTAAACTTGTATTCAAGCTACACCCTTCGGTATTTTGGTTCGCAATCCTCTACAGCTGATAGTTGTTGCTTGAAGTTTCGAGAAACGGTTTATGAGTGTTGAAAGCATGTATTTTCAAAATCTCTCATGCTCTAGTACTCGTATGGTGTATTGACATTATTTTGCTGATTAATTTTGGCAACTAAGTCTATTTTTGGCTGACTTCATGAATAAGTTGTGATATGGTGAATCAATTTTGTTATGTGGATATATGTGCGACCTATCTTAGGTCTATGCCAACATGATGAAGTGCACTACACATTTTGATCTATTGGTTGGGAAGATTTTGTGAATACTTGAGGCTGACAGTTAGTAATTTTGATAAACAAGGGTTGCATCTAATTAGGTTGACCTAATTAATGCTTACAGATGGATCGTATATATATTGGATAGGTTTGACGATTGATAAAAGAAGTAGTAGTGATTGTGAAGCTATGAATGCAAAAAGTGTGAAGATGATGAAGTGCATTAAGTCTATTTATTGAGCATCACTGGAACTGTATCAACACTCGTTAGGTGCACTCTCTTCAGTTCATTTTAGCTATGAAGCCAATTTTGTTTTGTGTTCCTTTTGTAGGTATTGATCCTCCTTGTGTAAGCAGTGAGCTTTTGTATCTAAATAGTGAGTCTTATTCAAGGTAGTGAGCCTTTTCATTCAGTTTTGCTATCACTTTATATTGTGAATTAATCCTCACTGTGGTTTTTCCCTTATTGAGTTTTCCATGTAAAATTTAGTGTTCATTGTGTTAAGTTTTCTTTCTGTTATGTGCATATGATGTTCATACTTAATAAAAAAATAGTGTGATTGTGAAATTGATAAGTGTTGAAGCTTTGAGTTTAATTTTGGTGACAATTGATTCACCCCCCTCTTAGTTGTCCTGTTCCTTTCAACAACAAGATCCTGAAGAAGCATGATTCAAGAAATGCATATGAGGTAGAATTGCTTGATGAAATTCATATTTCACTTGTGTTTAACATTTCATATTTAATATAATACCATGAAGGATGAATCAATGAAAAAATAATAGAAGCACAGTGGAATATCGCAACACCTACTATAGAAAAAGAGGAGATAGAAGAAATCTTGGACAACCATGTGGGAAAAAGTACAAGGAATGGGCAGTATGAAGAATATTTGGTTAAATGGAAAGGAAGGCATGTTGAAAATTCATTATGGTTGTCTAAGGCTAAGGTTAACTGTCATGGTTTCCCTCTAACTCTTGAGAAGTGACAGGGTCACTTTTCAAATTACCTTGGGTGTCTGATGCAAGAGCATCTAGTGGTGTAGGGAAATCTTGCATCACCCAAAAAATGGTTTTATTTATTTTATTTAGTTGTTTTGTGTCCCATGATGACACTTAAGGGGTATAAGATAGTTAGAAGTCAAAAAAAGAAAAAATAGTCACGATTTTTAATAAGTCAACCTAAACGAGATTGTATGGACCTAAAAATTTACTCAAAGAAGCAAAGCTAAAAAAAATTTGGTTGTGAAAGAATCACCTAAATACCCTAAACAGTTTGTGAGAAATTAAATTTTCCATCCCAAGAAATTTCTCCAATGCAAGGGTATATGCAGGATCATGATGGGCCAAAAAGTGGCGAAATATGATGGGTATGTGTAGGGTATGTGGCTGATGACTTTTTTTTTACACAAAATTGATGAAACGAAAAGGGTTTTTAAAGGAGATTCTCAACTTTCCATCAATATAAATTATGCTTTACTTTGAATTTAATAAATAATTATTATTCATTTTCTATTTGAACTATGACCAAAGTCTTGATTGATAGGTTGATTGAGAAACATCTATAACTTTCAAATGGTATCACATTTTTTTAATCTAAAACATGTGTCACATTCTATGCTTTGCATACTATAGGATTAAAAAGAAAAAATAAATTTCATGAAATTTTGACCAAGTTAAGGTGGTCGACATACAAGTTTTATATTTTTTAAAAGTTGTAATAAAAAAATTCATAATTAATTATTTACTTAGAAAAAAATTACACAAAAATATGCAGCACATCAGGACATGAGTCATCTACTTATATCTAAAATCTTATAAAAAAATATGATCATTTTATTGTGGTTAGAGTGGTGGAAGACACCTACTTATTTTTTCCTGAAATTTAAGTACTACTACATTGAAATTTCAAATTTTCACCAAATAGATTTTTTATTTTTTAAATAAACCTAGTAGTTTAGAAACTATATTCAATTTTCTATAGATTCTATTCTTACGTATTTTTGAAATAATATAGACAACTTATTCAATTTTTTACGTCAAGTTGCCTAACTCTGATTTTTTTGAATTTTTCGCCACTTAAAGGCCTATTTTTTCCATGATGATCATGCGTATACTCGCAACTTCAAATTCAAATATAAAACTTTAGAGGCTTTGAAACAATTCAAAAATTAGATTTGCATGTTTTAGATATCTTCAAGAGATTTCCAATGATATGCAATAATAGAAAATTGAAAAATTAGATCAAAAGTTATGGCCTCGTGAAGTTGGTCCTCTAAAAAGTGAATTTCATTAAAATTTCTTCCTAGGGAAGAAATCAAATGGCGAGACTTTTGACACCAAAACAAAAAGGAAAGTTGATCTTTCTAGAACATTCTAGGACGGTTAATGGATAAAATAAAAAGGGATATGAGGGGGTTGTAGAAGGTGGATCCATTAGTGTAGATTGTGGCTCCAAATAAGATATTTTGTTTTTAGAGTTGATTTTTTGGTAATGAATTGAGCCCATGACGTTGTAGCATGTAAGTTTGAATCTATAATTTTATTTTCTGAAAATAATTGAAAGTGGGTTATTTTTTATCTTGCATCTTTTGTGTTGGTATCTATTGTTGTGTTTTGTGGGTTTGGGTGGTGTGGCCCTCATCACTCACCATTCTTTATTTCTTGCGGAATTTTTTCCTTAAAACTTTTCATAGGACTTATGTTCAAAATGTATACAACACACACTATTACTTATTCCCAAAAATAATTAGACAACCTCTTGGCCTTCAACAAACTCTTGGCCAAATTTCCATTACAGTTCTATTCTTCCTCTCTGCCACGCCATTATGTTGTAGTGTGTACCTTGTTGTAAATTGTTTCTTGATGCAATGATCTCTACAAAAATAGAGAATTTTTTAAAAACTAAATTCACCACTGAGCTATGAAATCTAAGTACCTTGATGAATAGTCCACTTTGTTTTTCCACCATAGATTTGAATTCCTTGAATTTATTGAAGGATCCACACTTCTAGCTGAGAAAGTATATCCAAGTCTTCCAACTTTAATCATTAATAAAATTTATTGAATATATACATCCACCTAAATATGGAGTCTATATTGATCCATATGTGTGAACTAACTCAAATGGTTCCCTTGCTTTGTACAAACTCCCTATCAAAAAACCTTCTTTGTGTTGTTTTCCCAATATACAAATTTCACATGAATAGGTAGGTTACACAATGGGTTGTAATCCTTTCACCATATTTTTCTTCTGCAATAAAATCAAACCATTAAAATGAAGGTGACCATACCTCAAATTTCAAAGCCATGTTTCATATAAGTGTATTGATTTTAAATTAAATTCCTCCTTTCCTTGAATACAAAGAATCTAGAGGGGGAATGTTCAGCTCCTTTTCATTTTGACCCTTGCAATTAATTTGTTATTAGTATCTTTTATCCATAATTTTACATTCATCATTGTTAAAGTGAAATTTTTACCCTTTTTCCACTAATTAACCAGCACTAAACAAATTATGTTTTAAACTAGGTACAAAGAAAACATCATGAATATGTCTCTTTTTATCATTCTTAGTCAAAATATTAATAATACATTTTCTAGTTACAAATACTTTGCTACCATTTTCCAATTTTACTTTTGATTTTATAGATTCATCCAAACTAGCAAATAATTCTCTATCTCTTGTCATATGATTGTTGCATCCACTATCTAAGAACCATACATCATTAGAGCTTTCTTTAGCCACATTACAAGTTATAAGCAACTTCCAAAGTTATTGTTAGATAAATCTGTGTAATCTACCATTTTCTTATACACTTCAATATGTTTGTTTCTACTTTCATTTGCAAAATGGCTAAATTTATTACAATAGATACATTCAATGTGGGACTTCTCAAACCTTGATGATAGGAACTGATTTCTTTTGAAACCTAGATATTGCTAGAATTTTGATAGGAAAGATTGCTTCTTTCTCCTTGATTTGGAATCATGTGTCCACTTCTTCCTCTTCCTCTTTCAAATGATACTTATGTCCTAAAAGAATTCTCAAAAGAAGAATTTTTATTTTTCAATTCATCTTGGTTTTATGGGAAAGCAAGGATCCCATCAATTCATCTATTGACAATTGAGATAAATTTTTATATTCTTTAGTTGCAACCATTATTACATAAATTTTTTTAAGAAGGATTCAAAGAACCTTTTCTATCACCTTCTAATCAAATATATTCTCTCTATGTGACCTCATTTGATTTATAATATTCATTACATTACTAAAAAATGGATCTGCAAATTCTAATGAACTCATTTGAATATTTTAAATTTTTTGTCTTAATGTCTATAATTTTGTAACTTTTACTTTAGTTGTCCCTTGGTATAAACTTTCCAAGATTTTCCAAGCTTGTTTAGACCTATTGCAGTGACAATCCTAGGAATCATATAATCATCCATTCCTTGTTGAATGAAGAACAAAGCTTTAGCATCTTTCTTTTTATTTTCCTTAAGTTTATATTTCTCAACTTGCGTTAAAGTTGTCAAATCTTGAGGTTCTTCGCACCTATTTTGAAATAAATCCCAGAAATCTTGTGAACAAAAGAATGTCCTCACTTTTATGTCCCAAGTATCATAATTATTACACATAAATAATAGAATTTGGGGCTAAGAAATGTTATTACTTGGTGCCATGTTTGAAAACTACAATTCACTTTATCCTTTAGAAATAGCATTCTAAGTGATCTTTTTTGGCTCTTTTCACTCACGACTTTGGATTTCTTTGTGTAGTTTTCTCCTTCATTGATGCAACTATATAGCCAATTTATAGTAATTGAGAGAGATAACACATAGAATGATAAAATAGTTAAACACAACAAGTTTTATTTATCTAATAAAATTATATTTTTATCTATGTTGAACCATAACAACACTACCAACAAAATTTGAGTAAAGAAACTAATAAGTTATGTTTCAAAATAGTTTATGCTCAAAATAAAATATATTGTAATAAATCACTAAAGTATTGCATGCTCATTAATGGGACCAATAATCAACATACAAGAAATTCACTGCCAACAATTCACCAACGAAAAAATCACCGCCAACAATTTACCGTGGGAAAATTCACTACCATGACAATTCACTACACGAAAAATTAATTGCAAGAATTTTTGGCAGTTAATTTTCCATGGTGATGAATTTTCCTGTGGTGAATTTTCCATCGATGAATTTTTGGCGGTGAATTTTCCTAGAGCCCCAATAATCACACAAAATAGATTCAAATAACAAAACAATAAATTTATCTATGGCATACCTTTCAAATCTATGATCTCTTTTCTTTAAAGCAACTTTTCATCTCATCCTACAATGGTTCCTCCTTTAGGTGCAACTAATTTAGTAATGGGAGGCTCCTATCAAATATACATCTACAAGATTATGCTCATGATATATTCATGAGATTCTATCAAGAAGATCTAATACAAATTTGAAGGAAAATCACAAAGAAGAAAAACTATAAAATAGAGAAAGAGAATTAGAGCACTGAAATTATAGGCTCAAGCATCTATTTTATAGATAAACATTTAACAAATACAATAGATACTATAGCATGTGTATTATATTTATAGATAATAGGTGAAATAGAACACAACATGAATAACATGGATGGTGTGGGGTGTTATAAGTTAGTTTTGGGTGGCTTGGATGGTTGGAGATGGAATGGATGACATGGAATTCATGGTATGTACTATTAATAATTAATTTAGTCAGTATAACATGAGTGATCTACCTTCTAAATGAAGCATGTTGGTTGATAGCTCTAATAAATAACTTGGTGGAAAAATTCCATGTGTAGAGATATAAATCCTTTTTATTATTCTCATTTGCACTGGGATAATGTGGAAATCCTCCCTTGCATAGGTGTGACATTTAGATCTATGTATTGTGATTTGTAGTATCATTATTTTTTGTGATGATCTATGGTTGGTGTTATCTCTTGTTCTAGTCACTATATCTCCTTCTTGTTTGTATGTATAGTTTGGGTGACCTTGGTTTTGATTCTGGTAATGTGCTTTGAATGGCCTTGAACTTAATATTTGCAATGAGATTTAGAGTAATCACAATGTTATCTCTTACTTTTGTGTAGGATAGGAGGGATTTTTCTTTGCATGTGTTTGATTTTTCATTGATGGGAGAGTAGCTCCAAGACTATGTTGAATGAAAAATACAATTGAGAGTGGGGGTGAATCAGTTGTATCTAATTAAAACATGAAAACCCTCAATGAAAATTAGATCCACAAGCATTCATTAAACCCTTATTCTATTATAGTGTTGAAACATGTAATGTAGATAACAAAAACTAAAACTAAAACACTATGCACAAGAGAGCATGATATTTACATGGAAAACCCAATGAGGTAAAAACCATAATGAGGATTAGCTCACAATATAATTAATTTCAAAACTAGTACAAGGGATCACTGCTAGAATAGGACACACTGTTCAAAATGGTACACAACCAAGGCTCACTACCAGAACAAGAAAATAAGATAGAAAATAAATGTTACAAAGAGAACAACATCTCAATGCAATAAGAAATCCACCACAATACCTCCAAAAATTTCACAACCTTTTTTGAATGATTATGGACACCTTCAGCTCACTACCTTAAAAAATCCAACACTTTGAAGTTCACACTACCCTGCTCAAATTCACACCCTACATTTTTTCAATTCACATCACATAGATCATTCACATCTATCTTAAGATCCTCCAACAACTTCACTCTTATTTATACCATCCTCAACCTTGAAATCCTTCTACAAGGTCAGTTACACATGCTTCATACTTATAATTTCAAATTAGGTTGGCACCCGAACATTCATGTGGTGGATAAGAATGAAGGCAACCCACATAAATCCTTAGTGAGGACCCAAATCTATCCTAACACACCTCAACACGCTTCCAAAAACATTGAAGATGCTTTGCATGTAGTGTAAACACTAGGCCGACCATTACCCATGCGAAAACCATTGAAAATTAAGTACACGCTTCCTTTTATCAATCAAAAACTATCAGAAAACAGATCTCATCTAAACATGATCCAAAAAACATCCTAGAACTCAACAAAATCCTTCAAAATAAATCTCACCTAAGGAATATAAACATTTTTTTCATCTAGGAAACATTGTTAGAAACTATAACACTTTGTAGCTTAGAAACCTATCTTTTGGAGTGAAAAATAATGAATTTTATTGACGTAAGCAAGAGATCAGCACTACCAACTCTTCTTCAAAATTGCAAGTCTTGAAATATAACTATGGAGAAATCAAAGCCAATACATTTCTCCCAGACAACTTTGTAATGCATAGTTCACACTTTGGTGAACACAAATTCTTCTATACAATGATCCATTAACAAAAAAATTAAATATGGAATCTTTGAACATCTCTCACCATCATATCCAATCCACATAAGTAGAGCTTCAACCTCAAAGAAATGCGAAGTAAAACCATAACACTTTTACAACATTGAACATCACTACAACACATTGTTTCCTCTTTTTATCAATTTTCTCAATATCCTCGACAACTTCCTCAACACATATAGTTGACACCAATGACAAAACCTTCATACTTGCAACAACCTAGAGCCTTTTAATTTCCCTAATTTTTTGTATTCTTGAATATTTGTACTTAACAATTTTTTTCCATTAGGTATGAAAATAAATTGTAAAATAGACAACATTTTCCTACGAATAAAAACTATAAAGTGTCAAAAATGGAGGTGGGAGGGGAGAGAGTGTTGTTCATGCACTAAAATTATAAAGTTTCAAAATTTGGTGAATTATACACAATAATTTTGTAATTTAAAATTGAGATTAAGGGTATGTGCAGGATCATGATGGGCCAAAAAGTGGCAATATGATGGGTATGTGGAGCTAACAACTTTTTTTTTACCCAAAATTGATTAAATGAAAAGGGTTTTTAAAGGAGATTCTTAGATTTCCACCAATATAAATTATGCTTTACTTTGAATTTAATAAGTAATTATTATTCATTTTCTATTCAAAATATGACTAAAGTCCCGATTGATAGATTGATTGAAAAAAATCTATAGCTTTCAAATGGTATAACATTTTCTTAATCAAAAACATGCGTCACATTCTATGCTTCACATACTATAGGATTAAAAAAATAAAAAAATAAATTTCATGAAGTTTTGACCAAGTTAAGGTGGTCAGACATACAAGTTTTTTATATTTTTAAAAGTTGTAATAAAAAAATTCATAATTAATTATTTACTTGGAAAAAATTACAAAAATATGCATCACATCGGGACATGAGTCTATACTTATATCTAAAATCTTATTAAAATTAATATCATTTTATTATGGTTAGGTGGTCAAGCAGACACCTACTTATTTTTCCCAAATTTAAGTACTACTATATTGAAATTTCAAAATTTCACCAAATAGATTTTCTTCTTTTTAAACAAACCTAGTAGTTTAGAAACTACATTCAATTTTCTACAGATTCTATTCTTACATATTTTAAAAGTAATATAGATAACTTATTCAAATTTTTACGTCAAGTTGCCTAACTCTAATTTTTCTAATTTTTTTGCCACTTAAGGGCTTGTTTTTTCCATGATGATCTTGCACATACCCTTAAGTTCTAAATTTTCTTACAGGGTAATTTATCAAAGTCAGTAATGGGGATAAAAATTCATCCCTCTATCATTACTTTGGAAGAAGGAAACTACAATTCTTGGTGTGATGTTATCCTAAAGCACTATCTATAGATTCATCTATTGTCACATTTGTATGAGCTTATTCTTGAACCTTGAAGTACATGTTCATAGAAATCTGCATGCAAAAGTAGCAATGAACATGTCTTAGGATTAATTGGTTTAAGTGTTGGGCACCACACATTGACATTGGTTCTACCATACATTGAGTGTCCTCGAACTATTTGGACTAGACTATGGGAAATATATGGACATCCCAATGAACCTCCATTCTTAGATGATCCCATTATGGACATAATTCTCTCCCTTGATGATGTTTATAATCCTTTGTATGATGATGATATTGAAGAAGAACTTGCTGATTGAAAAAGTCTTGAATGTATTGATGAAAAAGAGACATCTCCTCTACCTTCTCCCCTTTCTACACCTCTAGTATTAGCATCCATTCTATTACCTCCACTGGATATTTTGACAAGGCTCTTGGATTTTGATGCTACTTTAGAATCTTTATAAAAGGTTCATAGTTGTCTTCTTGAAAAATGAGATATCATCCTATTAGACATTTATCATTTGTTTGTAGAACGTCTATTTCTTGATCTTGATGACAACATTGAGGACATTTGTCTTCTTCTTGATGATAAATCACATCGAGTTGCATCATCACTTGGTTTGGATCTTTTGATTCTCTCTCTACCACTTCATGCTACTATCTTGACACATCTTGACTCACATTTGAACTTATCTCACACTTTAGTGGCCACTTTTCTTGAATCTTACATGGCCCAATCATAGTTCAACATTGATTACTTGTATACTTATATGATTCTATTTCTTCCTAAGGGGAGGAATGTTGTTCAACAAGAATATACCATCTTCAACATTTACTTTTTAGTTCATCTTCCATCATTACAAGAGATTTTAAATTGAGGGGGTGGCATAATAACTCTTCTTCTTCTCTCTTATGGGGGAAACCTTTTCCTCACATAATATTTTTTTCTTCTCATTCTTTTAAAGAGACTCTTATTTGGGTTCTTCTTGTGTTGTGTCTAAAATACTTCCACATCTTTTTCTCTCATTTGGGGGGTAGTTTTTTCCCACTAGGTTTTCTCTCTTTCTCCATGTTATGAGATTTTTTTTATACTTGGGCACCTTATTAGGCCTAGTTTTCGGGAGTCAATTTATTTGTACCCACCTAAGCTATCCTTAAGGGGGGGTTGCTAGTGTAGAATATCACTTTCTAGGATATATATTTTTTCTCATAGATATCTCTTATAGACATGTTTTCTATTCTAGAAACAACCTTGCTTAGGTCTCCTACTTCTATGGAGTTGCATGTTGTTTACCAAAGTGGTAGATAACTCTCCTTTTCACTATATGTGTATGTCTTTACATGATTTTATTAATTCTAGAGTATTTCAAAGTTATTTAATTTATTATCTGCATAATTTCTCCCTTTTAACTTGTAGGGAATTTAATTATCTATCTTTCATGGCCCAATCGATGCCACCATTTTTAATAGAAGATACAAGCTTTAAAAATTACAACCTTGGAAGTAGGTAGATTTCTTCTATCTTTAACAAAACTAGATTGCATGAAGAGCATGATAACCATCACTCACACCTAGAAGAATATGGCAAGGGTGAAAAATTCTCAATGGTCTCATTCAACACCAATCACACATAAAACACATAGAAAAGACATCCTAATCATTGATTTTCTCAATGTAGAGAAAAACAAATGGAAGATATGAGAGCTCACATATAGATGCACTAAGCTTATTGTTCACACATAATACATGAATCCAATAATTAAATGATATAGTGTAGGTTCATCATGACAATAAGAGTGCCATAAACTTGGAAAAAAAATATTTTTAGTGTATTGACAAAGCAAATGATGTTTAGTAACATTTTGTATTTTACATGTTGGAGAAGAAGAGGGTTATGATTGAGGTGTATACTTCTATTATGTTGTAGATTAATTAAAGAAACCAATAAGAATAATGAAGTATATATTATGTATTTTATCCACTAGTAGTTATTTCTTTGTTAGAGCCCACTTGTGACCATTTATTATGTATAAAAAAATAAGAAATTGTTTGGACTAGGTTTTCTTCACCTTGTATACCTTGAATATTATTGTATTTATTAAATTATTATAATGTGTTGTAAATATTAGGTCCTCATTAAAATGGATGCCATGAATGGAGAGCACATTATGGAAGTTTTCATTTGTATTATAATAGGTGAAATAGGTCATTGAAAGGGGGTTTACTAGTGGATTAGAAAGGCCATCTTTGATTGGTTAAATATGATAATTTGTAAGAGCTATATAAGAATACCTTTTTTATTACATGAAGTTCCTAGGAATTAAACTTGACCCCATTAATCTTAGAGAGAAAAGGAATTCATGGAAGAGTTATTTAAATTCCACTTAAGTATATTGGTTCATGGTTTTAGGAAATCATTTGTGGTTTTATAATCTCTTTGGCCTATAATTATTTATCCTTATAGCTAGGAGAACTATTGGGGGAACCTTTTTTCCTTCTTAAATTTCCCTGGCCTATAATTATTTGTCCTTTTCTTTTGGAGAACTATTGGGGCCACTGTTGTTGCTTCTTAAATTTCGTTCTCCTATAATTATTTGTCCTTGTAGCTTGGGAACTATTGAGGGAACAATATTATCTCTTGTCACATGTCATTTTATGATCACATCATTATACATTATTTCATTATTTTCATACAATGATATCTATGAAACTTTTATACCTTACGTGTTTTTCCTCCCCTAGAGAATTCACTTAGTAAATTTATCTTATGTTTCCTTTGATCTTTAAATCTTAAATAATTCCCTTAAATTTTATTTCTAGCTCTATATTTCAACCTTTTAAACTCCTAGTACACAATTCCTATTAAAACATTCCCTCTTTTATGATATATTTTAGGTACCTATTTTTTAATTTGACATTTTTGTGACACTATTTAATTATAGCCCTTAAAAATTCAACTGAACATTTCATTTCAACTAGTATCACAATTGAGATATAAAAAGTGGTTGAAACAAACCCAAGACCCATGAATACAAAACTATGAAATGAATAGTAATCTCTAGGTTTTGAAGATTAGAAGTTAGTAGTTCACCACCATGATTTTCCAAATCAAAAGATTTCACATATAATTCTGAACCTTGATAGCATGAAGGTGATTTTATAGGTTATCAAAACTCGAAAATTGTAGATATGATAGCAAAAGTCTATTTTGGATATAAAAATGACTACATTGCTCAAAATATATATTTGCACAAAGAGTTAAGAAATTATATCCTTATTTTTTAATTTTAGAATTCATTTCAATATATATATCAACATTTTTCTTGAGAAACCTCTTGTATCTAGGTTTATTAATTAACTACTTTATTATTATATTTAATAGCCTTAAATATCATGAGGATTTACTTGTACTTCATTAATACTATATAAATGCTCACATTATGCATTAGATTATTTTTATGGACGTGGTATTTAATATCATATGAACTATTTAAAAACAATCAACGCATATCATTAATAAAACCACAATTCATGTAACACTATAATATACCATTAAAACAAAAATAATCTAATATGATAAATACAAAGAAAAGATAACACAATATTATTTGCATTCCTAATGAAACCATTTCATAATTTGTGCATTATGAATGCCTTTGGTAATTATATATATTATGGAAATCATATATCTGGTAGTGTTTAATACAATCATCATGTATGACATGATTATTTTATTTTGAACAAAGTATTCAATATCAATTGTCATACAATGATACTAGCACAAATAACTAGTAATATAGAACCCGATACAATAATTTACTAACACATCATATAATTGATGGGTTCAAACTGATCACTAACATTAAAACTCTTACACACAATAGCAATCCATGCTTTATTCTACTGAGAGCAGTTGTGTTGAAATGAGTGTAGCCCGTGAGCACAAAACTATGAAATGGATTCAACACACCTGTTTATCTCCAATCCTCCACACATGATAGGAATATATAAATGCAAATATATGATGGGATATTTATAGCTGTAAGTGACACATAAAAAATCAAACATTAAAATTGCAAAATAAAATATATTATTATATTTATACAATATTATATAAAAGAGATTATGTTTACCCTACATTATTAATTTTTATATCTAAATTTCTTAAATTATAATATTCTTTTACCATAATTAAATTATAAAGAATATACATATTGAATCTTAAGATACTTGAAAATAAATAAAAAACACAATCTACCAGTTTCTTCTTTGGGATGAAAGTGTTTTTTCAGTTGAAATGACACTAATTTAAACGAATGAGAAAACCCAAAAATAAGAAAGTTATAGCTTACCATACTGCTCGTTTTTGTATGATCATCTTCAATGCATATTCCACATCGGAATCGACGAAGTGGAAGCGCTCTCCGATGTTGTATCCCCGCAAATCCCTGGTTGCTCCGGGCCATTCCATTCCTTTATTATATAATCAAGCTGCTCCACCACCTCTCTCATAGATGGCCTTTCCATTCCTTTCATCTGCAAACATCTGTTTGCTAATATTGACATATTTTCCTTCTGCTTTTGGGTTCTCTTACTCTCTCCTGTGCCATCTTTGATTTCTTTTAAGAGGCCTTCATGAAAAGCAGATAAAATTTCATTCGGAGAATTCGTCGCTGATTTACCAGTGAGAAGCTCCACCAAAACTACACCAAAGTGATAAACGTTACTCTTGTATTTAAACTGGTGGCCTGCATTGAACTGGGGAGTGTCCAATTCATTGAAAGGTCCTCGAAGAGAAATACCAAAGTCTGCCACTTTTGGAGTGAAATCATTGTCCAGGAGAATGTTGGAGGATTTTATGTGGCGATGGAAATTTGACTGAGGGGCTTCATCATGCATGTATGCTACAGCCCGTGCAGACTCGAAAGCAATCTGCAGCCGTTTCTCCCACGCCAAATCAGGGGACTGTAGATGATCAAAGAGTGTCCCATTTGGCGCCATTTCGTATACAAGCAATAGAAGTGGACTTTTTAATTTCATGCAGAAACCAAGCAATTTCACTACATTCGGGTGATTAATATGGGACAGCATAATAATTTCGTTGATAAACTCCTCTGAAATTGATTTGGTTTTCTTAATTGCCACGCGCCCGTCCTGAAGAGTTCCATCGTACACTGTTCCGAAACTGCCTTTTCCCAAAATCTTAGAATGAGAATAAGAATCGGAAGCTCTCTGCAAGTCTGTTTCGGAAAATTTTTTTAAGTTTTTTCGTCCCTCCGAAGTGATTTCCTTCTCCGACCGGATCCTGAAGTTCTGCCAACGACGCCTTCTGAGCCACCAAAATAATCCACAAGCTCCCACGGACACCACAACAAATGAAGAAACAGAGCCTGCTCTTTAACCCAAAATTGTAATAATCATTGACTATGCTTTTTCAAACGTAAAGGAAAAGAGCATTAAAAAACAGTGCGCAGGATGTGTATGTTCAGATTAAATATCAGGCGTGTAAGTTGAATACGGATAAATCACCTATACTTGCTGGTATGATGGGGTTATTTGAGTTTGTGGACGCAGTACAGCCTGTCCCGTTCTGAAACCCATCTCCAATATAGCCCTTGGCACATGAGCAATTGTAAGCGCCTGCCAAATTATGGCAGATACCTCCTTTCCACCCTCTAACGCACACATTCAAGCTGGAATTTCTGCACTCGTCTACGTCTGATCATTCATCATTATTATTAGGCCATTGCTGAAATTTTAAATTTTTATATTAATGTTCATTGCTATAGTAATGAACTGGTTTGCATTTTCAGAATAAAAATTTAAGACTAAAACTGAAAATATTAATAACTCTTAAGAGTGCCTACTGTTTGATAAATCACTTTTTATGAGTAAAGAGACATATCTTTAATTCTCATACTTAGAAAGACATGAGATGAATCACGGTCCTACTTAACAAAAGTGTAGACGACATACCTGTGCATCCTGTGCCGTTGGAGTAACCATTTCCTTGATATCCAGGAAGGCAGTTGCATACGTACCCCCGGCCTGAAGGAGAATCAATGCATCCTGCGTTGGGGGAGCAAGAATAGTTGGCAGTTGAAATAGCGATGGAGCAATTTTGCAGGCCGATACCCCAATTAAGGCGGAGACCATAATCAGCCTTCTTCCCGTCTCCCCAGAAGAGGTCTGTATTATTGTCGGCTACTTTGAAGGTAGAGGGCTCCAATATGGTGGAGAAGCCACACTTTCGATCATAATTATTGGTAGTATCATTGAGCAAATGAAACATACCTCCACCCGCGAAATTTATCCACTTCCAATTATCTGGAAGGGTAATTTCACAGCAGCCATAGCGGCAGTATGGTGGATCAATTTGAAGGTTAGGAGGGTAACATGTTGATACACATCTCGCCTCTCCCCACTTACCATATTTGTAAGTACCAAATGTGGTGCAGCCAATAACCACGAACTTATTGGACATGGAAATGGTGAAAGGACCGTCCGGAGGTAGCTGGAATACCTCTAACTTAGTATCATTACGAAGACACGACTCGGCTCGGAGAGATGTCGAGTTTATGATGACGTGACCCGTATAATTGATCGCCGTAACCTTATAATAATCCATCGTTAGATTATCAATATGATTAAAGGCATGGAGAAATGGAGTCATCATCCCAGTCGACTTATCCTTGGTGCAATTGATGTGAAAATCAGGCAATCCACAACTGGAATTCTTAATCCAGAAAGGGTAACTCACATTCATCAAACCACACTTTTCAGGAACACAGTTCGCAGCAGCAAAGACCACCAAACAGAAACAAATTACCAGGCGAAGAAGAAGTCCGCCATACATTTGGGTTTGCAACACCATTTTTTGTTTGAGGAAAACCGGCTACCTAATCATCACAAGAAGAAGAAGATATAAGGAATGAAAAGCCGCGTGGAAATAAATAGAGGACGCATGGTTGACTGGACCACAGGAGAAGACTTTGCGAAACAGCAGCACCTACCCCTCAACGCTGAGAAATCCTCAACGATGATTTTATTTAGTGAAAAATACAACAAATTAGTAATTAATGTGACATTTGTGAACAAGGACAATAATGCAATGAGGAAAATGAAACGAATCTACAGTATAATGTGAAGTCTTCAAGTAGTTTCGTAATGGTTTCGTATTAAATTCGCCTTTTGCAAAGACCTCAAGTTAACAAAGAGAATTGCAATTCCTAGGAAGTAAAATTCAGCAATTTATTTTGCGTGGAAATAATCAAACAAACAAACTCGGTGCATGATGACGTGAGTGTAGCAGGCCCCCCACATCGTCATGGGCATTGTTTGGGTTAAACACAGATGCCCACGAATGAAGAGTCGCCTCCAAGGAAACAACAGTCTGTGAGTTGTGGTCAAACACGGATTGACTGGACGACATCATCTGAAGTGACTGCGAAATACGTAGAACTCAATGCGGGCAACTCTTCACGATTGTTTTCGTCCGTAGAAAATCTCTTAGTGCTCGTAGAATATTAGCGGAGATTAATGTGAAAGCAATTATTTTCTGCACTCTTAGAAAAAGTATGAATATGAGCTCCGTGAATAAGGCGAACGCCGTAAGGGAACTAAATTTCTGCATTTCATCTTTGACAATTTATATTTATGAATTCTAGAATAATAATAGTATTCATAAATATGTACTAAAGTATATATATTTTAGACATTCAAAAGAGATTATCATAGTGCATATTTAAATCATTTTTTCCCATATCTAAGAATTATATTTCCAAAATCTTATTATTCAAGATTTTCTAAGATTTCTTTTATTTATGCACTCCCTGCCAATCTTTAGGTTCCTCATCCCCCTCCTTAATTGAGGATGTGAACGAAGGAGAAGGTGACATTTATAGAATTGACGATAAATTTTGAAATATAATCACCTACACCCTACGACCTAAAACATCTTTGCATGCTACATTATGAATTCTATATGGAGCCTGAATTTCACTTACCTTCTTTACATTAGCAACCTATTTCTCCTTTTGAAGCCACTAAAAGAGTTTTTTATTTTCTTACCATAGAAGCCAAAGTAGTAATAATATGTGTACTTTTACTATTTCTTACAATTTACCTATCCCCTCTTACTTTCTATTCGATAAAAAAAATAAAAAAATAATGTCTTATTTATATAAAAGAACGATTAATACAACTATTGATTATTTAAAAGTGATATTTATGTTTTAAATTTTAAAATAATATAAACTAATGAAATGTAGAATTTTAATACACAACATATTTATAATTTTTAAATTTTTTTAAATTGAGTTGGATATTTTTTAATAATTTTAATAAGAAAAGAATTTTGATTGCTAAAATTTTTAGAAAAAAGTGAGGTTAATAGAATATAGCAAAAAAAATAGTAAATTTTTTTCTTTGATTTTTTTTTCATATAAAAAATTTAAAATTATATGCATGGAAAAAGTTTAGTTTTAAATAAATATTTATCTATTAATGAATTCTTAGAATCAAACTTAATTCTAAAAACATCGTAGTTTTCATGGGACTTCTAACTTCTTTCTAATTTTTTTATCATTTAAAAAATCATGCCTTTGAGAAAATTGTCTCGTCTAATGCACCATATATATATATGATGAATAGGCAGCTATCTATATTATTAAAAATAAAGATGAAGTTACATATTAACAAACAAAGGTGGGTGGTAAAAAGGCACACCTCGAGAGTCACATGGGTAGAGCCCAGAGAAAAATAAAATAAAAAAATACTAGTGTCACTTGGGCCTAGCCCAGAAGTTCATAAACATTAAAATTAAAAAATAAAATAGCCATCAAGCAGTTAGAGCAGTGCCAATAGTGTCAGGAGGGTCTCTGTCATCCATATATTTCCTCCATACATCAACAGGATCAGGAGTGACGTCCGGAGGAGGATCTCATCCATCATTAACATCTTTCTCTTTATCCTTGTCTTTATCCTCATGCATGGGGTGAGATTGCAAGCGTCAAATGCAGAAATATTTTGCCAGAATCTAGCCAATCCGACCTTGTAGTAGGAGTATCATCAGAGGGCCACCCAAAACTGCCACCACTGCTCCCCACGGCTCTTCCAAAGGGCCTCTGCAGGCTAGCCAACAAAGAAGGAGAAAAAGTCCACCTAGGAGGGTGGGAACTATGTCGAAGAGGAGACTAAGAATGGGGGCAAGCAGAGCCACTTCATTGTTGTCCCTGAGAGGGTGACCAACCATGAGAGGAAGTGGGAAAAGCGAGCACCCAAGTAATAGTACATGGGGCATTGCCCCAATGATCCAAAAACACCTGAAGGTGAGCCAACTCAAGTGCAACCTTGTTGGCTTGAAATGGAATCTGCAAGAGCATATTAGAGAAAATAATAGTTTTAGAATACAAATAAACATTTTTATCCATTTGTGTGTTAGCAAATATGTAGGAATTTTTGTCTTTCTAGATATTGAAGAGGATTTCCACTTTGAAAGTATGCCAAAGATGGGTATATTTAGTAGGAAGTTTGGGTGAGTCTCCCAACAAAATCATATGCTAAGAGAATGGCTCTAGTCTGAAAGGCTAAAAGAAGTCATGAATCCAATTCCAAAACTATCCAGCTCTAGTGCAAAACCAGAAGAGGTGCTTAAAAGACTCAGCTTGCCCACAAAAAGGGCAACGAGGGTTCTAGATCTCTAAGTGAATAAGCCAAGAACCCATAGGAAAGCCTTGGAAAAGAATACACTAAGAAAAGTGGGTAAGTTTCAGCTCAACACTTTTAGACCAAGTGGTAGAGAATCTTTTTTGCCATACATTAGTGATAGATTGAAGAAGTCATCTTTGGTTCAGACTTTCAATCATAGAAAAGTATGGTGAAAGCCATCTATAACCAAGCCTAAGCTTGTAATTCCTAAAAGGGGTGTCTGCATACCACTTCCAATCCTTCCACTAGGGCTTGGACCCACGAATTCCTAATTTATGAAGCATTTATGTATGAATAGAATTTACCAAACCATCATAAGTAACACAGTCTTTGTTTTGAAGCCAATAAAGGGCACAAAAATCTTCCCATGGTATGATGCACATGGTGGGTCTGTGAAATACCTACTACAAAGTTCGAATACCTTTCTTGTGGAATCTTATAAGTTCCTTAAGCCAAGGCGACTTAGCCAATGATTGACCATTGCTAGTAAAGAGAGGTGACCACCAAACATTTTGTTGATTGAGTGAAAGCCCATCATAGAAACTAGAGTCGACGTGGAGCTAGAGCTTAACCACCTCCTAGGCTCTCCAAAAGCTCTTGGCAACAAAATTTCCCACAATTTGAACTGATTTCTTTATGACCAAAAGGGTCTAAAAGAAAATCCCCTTCCAAGAAGGTCTATGAATAAGAAAACTAGACTAAATCCAACATTGCCTGAGAAGAATCTTTTTGGATTCTTTGCCAGTAAGAGCATGATCTATCCATTTCACACACAAGGCATTCCCTCATTGTTGAGTGGAGAGTAACCCAAGTCCTCTAGAGTCTCTGGGAAGGCGGCAAAACTCTCAGGCAATCTAGTGAAACCCTTTATGAGTATCCATAGAGGTCCAAAGAAAGTCCCAAAGCAACTTTTCAAGTTTTCCATAGGAAAATTTTTAAGGGGCCCAACAAGAGGAGTAGTAGACATGTGTGGCCACTAAAATCTTGGAGCACAAATGGAATTTCCTTGCCATAGAAAGAGGCTTGGTAATCTAGTAGGCCAGCTTTTGCTCAATCTTGGAGAGGACAGCTTGCTAGAGGTTAGCTAGAGAGCCTTGGAAGGCAAAGGGAATGCCCAAGAACTGAAAGATTTCCCCTAGCCCAATCCATTTCCAACCGTACTGCTAAAGCCAATGAAGAGTGGGTAATATAGATTGTTTGTAGCACAAGTTTTTGTGCCACTAAATGATAGAACCAGACACTATGAAGAAAATGTTAAGACATTTAAGATCTACCTTGATATTATTCTCTTCCTCTGGAAGAGTGAGGAAAGAGTCGTCAACAAAATGTCCATTAACTAGTTGAGCCTGGGAGTTAAGTAGAGAATTTCCTTTGAAATGTTGTTGAGAAATTATGTTGGCTAAAAGATAGTAAAATCCTTCAGCAAGAAGCACATAAAGAGGAGAAAGCAAACATCCTTACCAAATGGAGCGAAAAATCTTGAAAGAAAGAGATTAGCGACCATTAATGGTGATACAAGGAGAGACATCTGCGAAGAGCATTTCGACAACCTGAATGAAATTAGGTCCAAACCCCAAGGCTTGTAACATGGCCAAAATAAAAGGACATTCAATGTGGTCATAAGCTTTAACAAAAGTATATTTTGAGAAAAATAGCCTTCTGGTCCAAATTCTTGGCCTACTCCATGCCTTCCCACACAACAATGATGTTGTCCAGGATAAATATGGATTTGATAAACCTAGTTTTCTCTAGGTAGACAATCCGAGGTAAAAGATGATGTATTTTTAGAGCCAGAGGTTTGGTGATAATTTTGTGAGAAACATTGAGGAGAGTGATAGGCTGCTAGTTGCAAATATCCTTGAGATATTTAGTCTCAGGTATGAATTTAATATTTCCTTTGTTAATTAAATTACCTAAATATTTGGAATGAAAAGCCTTGAGATAGACTTTATGCAAGTCATTCCCAACACAGTCCTAAATGGCCTTGTAAAATTCATAAGGGAAACCATCAATTCTTGGGAATGAATGACTTCCTTTAAGTCTTCAATTGTGAGTAATTGGTCACAAAAAGCTTTATGGGCTGAAGATAGCCTATTTCACACAAAAGAAAGACAATCTTGAAGGGCTTTCTATCGCTCAGGCATAAACTCTTGAGTAGTGAAGACTTCCTCATAATGATGAACAAAGGCCTAGAGAATGTCAAGTAGCTTAGAGAGTACCTAAATTCCATCTTTAATTTTTTTAATGCATGGAGATGAGTGCCTAGCACGTAAGGCCAAAATGAAATCCTTGGAGGCATAATCACCAATTTTTAACCAGTGCAATCTAGCTTTAGTTTGAGCACTTTTGGAAGCATAATTGTCTGAAACTTGCTTTTTGTGTCTTAATTCCAACACCCTAACTTGTAATGATGGGGAGAAAGGGTTGGCTGCCAAAGCCTTAGTAGTTGAGCACAGGTCAGTTGTGGCAGTCTCATTAGACCATCGAAAAAAATGGCAAGCTGGTGCCCATAAATGCACAAAAATATAGTCGTGCAAGTGATAACATCATTCCACCAATTAATCCAGCCTATATTATGAGTTGGCCTGCACTCCAAATTCTAGACTTGATGAATGTGGACCATAGTGGGCTGATGATAAAGTAGTGACGTGTTAAAAAAGAACTATGTTTTACAAGCTCGAGGTTGTCTTGTCTCCCATTCAATGTTGAAATGAATGGGGAAATGATCTTACAAAGTCACATCCACTAACAACTTAACCAGAAGTGAAGAGCTATCAAAAGAGGAAAAGGATTGAGCTAAGATCATCGCACAATCAAGGCATTTAAATATCATATAAGAGCCAACCTTGTAATTACACCAAGTATGCTAGAGGGAATAAGAATGGTGGTGACCAATGGGTAAAAGCACAAAGTTGTGTCACACTTTATAAAGGAAACAGCCAACGCTGATCCAATTTTTAAACTTGAATCACTAAAAAGTGGCATATATGTTTTGAATTTTGAAAAGATGTAAACTAGTAAAATATGTATTTTTAAGTATATTTTATGTTTGTATTTTTTTTTAAAATATAAAAAATTATTTTAAACTAGTTTTTAATAAATTAAAACTATAATTTAGTTGCTAATAAAATGCTGAAAAATGAAGTTGCATGGGACGTCAAACTTTTTATAGTAAATTTTAAATTTTTTCTTTCAAATTTTTTGTGTGCATTTATAACTTGAAATTTTAGTGCATAGATATATTTTTTCTAATTTTGATAAATATATATTTTTAAATAAATATTAAAATGTGCTGAATCAAAAAACAACTGCTTTTCATCGACATCAACTTTCATATTAAATATTTATCTAAAATGGAAACAAAATTATACCATCTTAAAATAGATTCTTTTATCTAGTGCATCATATTTTTCTCAATTTTTTTAATAAGTTTTAGTATTTTTCCTTGGCATAGTAATCAACTGAATATTTTGTGCTAAAACCTACTTTTAGTAAAAATAAAATATAAAATATAAAAAATAATTAAACTATTAAAAAATAAATATATTTTTGAAAACTACACTTATGGATCTACAAAAGGGTATTTTTTATATTTTAAAAAATGTTGTTTATATTAATGGAGTTATTGAAACTTCAAGTTTTCAAATAATTTCATTTTTTTGGTAAATTGGACTCAAAGTGGTCCTCCATACATTTTTAGCCAACAATTTTAGTTGAAAAAGTTGTGGAAGCATCTAACTTAGCTAGAATGAATCTTACTAGATCATATGTTTGACCAAAATTGATTTTTAGTTAGAAATACTTAAATTCAGTTATGCTGATAAGTTGGCTGAAAGTGTGACACAACTTTGTGCTTTTACCGCAATATTGGGATCAAAGAGCCCCGATTTATTATGCATGTAAAACCATGCCTCTATTTTGCTAGTTGCCCATCTGAAAGGAAATGTGCCATCATTATCATAGTATATCTCAACCATATTGAAATCCCTACATGGTAACCAAGTAGCAACTGACAATGAATCAACAATCCAATGCCAAAGCACAAAGCATTCCACCTCCTCATTAGAAGCATACACATTAATAATCCCAAATGAATGATTATTAGTGTTGAGAAGGATCCAAATGAGCTGATGTGTGGGGTCAGACCCATGGTCAACCACACAAGAATGTCATCATGCAGAAAAAAGGTTGACAGCTCTACCATGCCCAGCTTCATGATCAGTACAAAATATTTGACTAGTTGTCCAAATAGAGCAACAAGCTGACATGAGCATAAAACTAGAAATTTTAACTTCTTGGAGACAAAGCACTTCAATACTAGAATATTTTATCAAAGTATCCCTAACAAAATAATTTCTGGAGAGTTTTTTCAAACCTTGAACATTCCATGAGATGAAATTCATGAGTGAAACTCCTCCATAATGTTGGAGTTTGGATCTTATTCATTCAGAGAAGAAAAGCAATTTTGCAAAAACTCTAGAAAAAGTGACTCAATTTGAATAGGAAAAGAAGAAAATATTAATTTCTCTTACACATATTCACCTTCTTCTAATGGTGGGGAAGGATTGTGAGACTGCCTTTGAGCTTCCAACATGAAAGGAGAAATGTTCGGTTATGCTATCATAATGATAGTAGGTTGAGGCATATCATTCGGCCTACATTGCACTAGAAAATTATTAGCCCTGATCGAAGCCTCTTTCCCCTTCATTGAAGGGTTTGAAACATGTTTTGATAGCTCAGGGGCGTTGGAAGCTGACCTAGAGCCATTGGAATTATTTTTTTATGGTTCATAACCATGGTCTATTTTTATCAAGTTTGGCAATAGTATTATCTACCTTATGAGGCTTTTCAAATTCTTATCCAGTAGAGAAGGTGTACGAGGCACTGCCAAAGGGTAGCCCTTGATCTTGTGGTTTGTGGACTAACACCTATATTACATGTTAGGCAGATTAAAATAAGTGACCTTTTGGGTATGTTAAAGAGCTCCAATTTGAATGTCAATGGAGTCTTTCAAATCTTGTGAAAGGTCCACTTCAACACAGACCTTTTTTTGAGTTTAGGCCTGAAAAAACCTATCTGGCTCAATGCAAATGACCCTTCCTAGAGAGGACACAATATGATTGAAAAAAGGCACACAAGGAAAAGGTAAACCTAGAAATTCAATCCAGACTAGGACCTGCAACTTGGTGTCATCCAAGACAATGAAGTCTTGGGTCCACACCTAGAAGACCAACAAAGAAGACCTGACATACAAGGGACCATGTTCTAGGATTGCCTAGACATGATTGACCTCCACAAAATGGAACAAGAAAAAATCCTTGGTTTAATTTTGGACCATATCAAGGCATACCCCATGAGGCACCCAAACCTTATTGACCCATTTTTTAAGCACACTTTTAGTGAGAGTCCTGCCAACAAAATACCCAACAAGGGTATGTTGCTCAAGCCATTGATAAGTAGAATCAAAATCAGACAAAGGTAAAACCACATCAGTTGGGGAGTCAAAAGACTTACCTCATGAAAGACTTTCAGAATAATTTCAAGGTCGTTTGTTTAGAGGAGTCATTTAGTAGAGAACTCAAACTACCAACACTAGTATGAACTACTGGGTTAGAGCTAGTTGAAGGCATATTAAAACAAAAAATTCACAGTAAATGTGGTCGTACACACAGGAAAAGAGAAAAATCCTATGCAGTAAGTGCAGTATGATGCAAGAGGGTCCAAGAATGACAACAAACACAAGAAAACCCTAGCAAAGCTCATACACCCAACCAATACTTCCAGCCCCATATATTTGAAAAAAATTTAATCATCCTCATGTTTGATTATGATAACCTAATTACAATAAATTTTTTAAAAAATCATAATAAAACTAATTAAAATATTAAAAGAATGAATATTTTCATATTCTAGACTATGAGCTCTACAAATAGGTATTTCTATATTTTCATGAAAGTACCATTGGTTGGAGAAATCTAGAGTTAAAGATTAATGAAAAATTAGATAGGAGAAGTAGAAAAACAAACATAGTTTGTGTTGTTTCCAATTATATTTAAAAAAAGTCCCATATATTGGGAGTTTTAAAAAACACCAATATTTTTAAAGACGGTCTTTTTACGTCGAGAGTTGTAAAATAGCAAGGGTCTTAAAAAGTGATGGATGAAAAATGTTACCAAAACTACCCTACTTTCATTTGCGCATTCAACATTTCTAAGACACCTCTATTTGACAAGGAAAGGGGCAAGTTGCATCCCGTGTTGTAGATATTTGGAAGAGACAAGCAATAGGAAGGTATACAAGCCTTGTGTGTTCTTCTTTCAAATTTTTAAATTTTTTTTATTGTTTATGGATAGGGAGAAACTACTATAATTTAGTTTTATTCATATTTTTCCCAACTTCATGTTGTTTATGCAAAGAAGAAATTTTGAGAGGAAAATTTCCTACTGTGAACAAAGTTGAGCTTTCTGTGTTCTTAGAAAGTAAAATTTAGCAATTTAATTTGAATGGAAATAATGAAACAAACAAAATCAGATCATGATGATGTGAGTGTAGCAAGGTCCCCACATTATCATTAGCATTGTTGGAGTCAAACATAGATGTTCATGAATGAAGAATCACCTCCAAGGAAACAATAGTATGTGAGTTGTCAAACATAGATTGACTAGATGACATCATCCGAAGTGATTATGTGAAAAAAAATAATTTTAAATAATTTTTTTCTATTAATGAATTCTTATAATCAAACTTAATTTTTTAAAAATATAGATTTCATGGGAATTTAATTTTTTTCTAATTTTTTTATCATTTAAAAAATCATGTCTTCTTGGAAAAAATTATCTCTTCGAATGCACCATATATATATATAATCATCCTCATGTTTGATTAACCTAATTACAATATTTTTTTACAAAATCATAATAAAATTAATCAAAATATTAAAAAACATGAATATTTTCATATTATAGACTTTGAGCTCTACAAATAGGTATTTCTATATTTTCATGAAACTACCATTGGTTGGAGAAATCTAGAGTTGAAGTTTAATGACAAATTCGATGGGAGAAGTAGACAAACAAACATTGCAATTTGTGTTGTTTCCAACTATTTTAAAAAATAATCCCATATGTTGGGAGTTTTAAAAAGAAACAAGATTTTTAAATATTATCTTGTACATCGAGAGTTTTGAAAAATAGGAGTTATAAAAATTGATGGATGATAAAATGTTGCCCAAACTACCATATTTTCATTTTCACATTTGATATATCTAAGAAACCTCTATTTGACAAGGAAAGTGGTAGCCTCCATACCATGTTGTAGATATTTGGAAGAGACAAACAATAGGCAGGTATACAAGCTTTCATGCTAATTACCTTTGGGTTTTTATTCAAGATTTTATTATTTATGGCTATGGAGAAATTGCATTAATTTACTTTTATTCATAGTTTTCCAAACTTCACATTGTTTATGTAGAGAAGAAAGTTTTAGAAGAAAACTTCCTACTCTGAAATCTATTTTAAAACTCTAACATGTTGATCAATTGTTTATGTTTTTTGTAAACATAGTTTTCTATTTGTTTTGTTGATGGTTTCAATGGACAATAATATATTTAACAAGATTGTATATCTACCATTTCTTTTTTCAGTTTTCCATTTTTTGGAACTATGGAGAGGGTAATTAGAGGGGTTGTGAAAAAGGGATTTTTGTTTTCAATGATTTTTGGTAAACCCCAATTCGTATGGTGATTTCTATATTAGTATGTCATTTATTTTCAATGGTTTTTCCATTGGGGTTTTGTTTTCTACGGTAGAAGGTGAATGATTTAGCTTCCTTTATAGTTTATAATATCATGGTCTTTGTTTATAGTTATCCCAAATTAATAAGCAATTGATATTTAGGTGATGGGTGAGTAAAAATTCAAACCAATTCTAATATTTTTTTTTCTTTCTCACTTGTCTCAGGTTTCAAGATAAAAGTGGATAAATGAAGTGTAGTATGCAAAACATAGTGTTTTGAAAACTAAAATTTATTATAGAGCAAGAATGTCATAAAATGTAGACATATATATGTACAATTATTGAAATGGTGAAAAAGTGGTTTGGAAATGTTGTCATATGGTTTTGGACATAAAGCATACCAACTTTTCCAAATTCATTTTGTATAGTAATAAAATTGCACCCCTTGCAATTTCACATACATTCTTACATCTGCTTTATTATCCACCCCCTTAGCATCCTGAGTAGGCTCATTTTAGCCCCTACATCAACCTTTTCTCCTTCTCAAGATGCTCCAACACCCCTTTCCAGCAGCTATCTTTGTGTGTCCCTTTGCATCAAATTTTGTGTTGTTCCCATTCGTGTCGTTTTGTAGCATGATGTGTCCGAACACTAGCACACCATGTGGATCTCTGCATACCACACTAGCATCCTACGATGTTTCAAAGCTCAAACAACTATTTCCACACATGTTTTGCACTTATCAATGAGTTTTGTGAGTGGTAACGGCTGAAGAAGCTTCCTCTCTCTCCTTAAATTTCATCCTTTCACCTCATTTGTAGGCTCTTCTTCCTCTAAGTTCTTCCAAGTCTTGCTAGCACTTCTCTAACTTCATTCCAGCTTTTAGTTTCACTTTATGACTTGCTTACATAGATTCATATAGCTTGTAGCAACTTCAAGTTCTCTCAAGCTCTCTCAACAATACTCTTTGCAGCCTCCTTGTCTCATGCATCTATCTCCTTTGCCTTATGCTTGCGAGCATCTTGGAATTCCATATCCCTTATCTATTTCATATTTACTTCATGATATGAGTTCTCCTTCTTGAGTGGGGATTGCCTTAATCACCTCTTTTGTGACACAAGTTCTCCTCCTTGAGTGGGGATTTCTTTTATCACTCCTACTTAGTGATGTGAGTTCTACTCCAAAAGCAAGTTTTTCTTTCACCTCATGCTTTTTCCATTTCAGTTACACCCTCTCTTTCCCTATCTTCTTGGCTATTTGTATAGGTGGGAAAACCAAAACGGGGGTTTGACTGAGGAAAAACCCTATACAGCCCCAACATTCTCTCTAGATAGATCATGCATGCATGTTTTGAAGAAATTCATGTGCTAGAGGCTTCATCACTAGCATGGTTGTAAGTATTTCTTTTCTTATCCTTGTCTTTATTATTTCTACTTCACTTTATTTTATTTCTATCATTTTCTACTACTTTATCGCATTCTGTAAGTTCTTAGAAATTAAATAGCTAGCAATAATTTAGGAATTTTCTATTATGTTCTCACTTTCAGGTCTGTAAGAGATGCCAACGTACTTTTGGGATGCCAACACGCCGCGTTGTCACCTGTATCCCATGTTGATGTCCTTTGGTTGAGAGCTTGTCAGTCTTTCCAAAAAAATTATTTTGACCTACTCTTTTTTATTCTAAAACTCTTGTTGCTATTCCTAAGGTAGATTAGGGTTGTTAGCCCCGTGAGGGTCTCTAAATGAAGAGAACTCATGAGTAGTGAATCCCCCTCTTCTACACATTCAAGAATAACCCTTGAGATCTCAATGCAAGGGAGAAAGAGATCTTGCTAAGGATTGTCCTAGGGGTTTAATATGATCTAATGAGGGGTTCACCACCAAGTTTAGACTTGGAAAAGATAATGAAATGAAAATCCCTAATTGAATGCAAACTAACACTAAATGACCTAGAAAGTGGTTGAAATGAAATAGAAAATTGTATAACAGAATGTGTGCACCTGGAAATCTTAAAGATGGCTAAATGAAGATCTGAATTACTAAAATTTTTGTTGTTATCACTAATTGGGACTCATTCACTAAGCTAGGCGAATCAATCATGTTTCTAGAAAACTATGCAAGAATAGGTTTCAGGAAAAAGGGTAATAGAATTAGCGAAGTCTTGAAAAATTACTAGAACTGAGACTCATTCACCAGAAGTAGTGAATAAGTCCAATTAGGATTTTCTTAAGCTTCAAAATTTGGTTTTGTACCTCTTAGTCTGCTCTGCTCTTCTCAATTGGTTTCTAGATCTAAAACAACAATTTGTGACCTGTAGATGATCTCCAAGGCTCTTCAACACTTGATGACAGCTTTAACAACTTTGGATGTTTTGCAACACTTCTGCAATCTTTCTCCTTAGGAAATCAACAACCTACCCATGCAAATCACACACAAAGGAGAGAGAAAAATGTTGGGGGGGTTAGTGGATATGGTTTTTCCTTGGTTAAACCCCTTGTTGGAAAGAAATCCTTGAAATGAAATAAAATATGGAAATAAGATGATGAATGAACAATATATGAAGCTACAACTCACCAAACCTTAGCAATAGAGTGTTGCAAGTGTGATAGGGTGAAAATACTTGTTAGAAAATGAGAAGCAAATAAAAGAATGAAAATAACAACTATAAACACCCTACACCTCAAGATTAGCCTACTTGGATTCAAAACAAAATAAAAACAACAAATAGAGTGGATTCACCTTGTCTTGAATCGATCCTTTGGTTGGCCCTTTGATTTTTGATGTAGTGTATGTTCCCTTGATGGAAAAAGATGCAAATGTGGATTATGAGATGGATGGAAAATGGGTAAAAGTGGATACAAATGCAAGAATTTGGCTAAGTATGGCTCAAGAGAAGATTTTGCAAGAGTTTGGCTAGCATAATGATCTCCTTCAAAATGAGAGAAAAAAGGGGGTATTTATAGATAATTTTGGACTCACTAGGGAAATAGATGGTTGAGATTGAGCCATCAAGATCAAGATGTAGGGCTAAGGTGAGTTGAGAACTCAAAAGTCCTCACATCTTGACATGTGGCATATGAAGTGGCTTGTAAGAGATGATGTGTACATGAGTTGGAAGGAGAGTACATGACATGAAGGTACTACATAATACCTTGGGATTGGACAAGATCTCCTCATAAAGGAGGTCCTTCTCCCCATGTGGGTGAGAGAACATGTGAGGAATTAAAAATTCCTCAAATATCCTCATGGGGATGAGGAAAGAAATTTTAAATTCCAAGGAATGCATTGGGGGATTAACTGTGAATTAAAAATTCACATGGGGAATGGAGTGTTTTCTCCAAAAGGAGAAATTCTTTAAGAAGGTTGACTTAGGACACATTCCATAAATGACATGGGGATTAGGTTGACCTAATTAAGTGATTAAGGTTGTGCAAGTACTTGATTAGACAAATTAATGAAAAATTAGAGGCAAGTGGAAAATTATGGAGTTCACATGTGACTTGATGTGACAAGTCAAAGATCACATGGGGAAGAAAAAAGGAATTTAATATTACTTGGAATGATAAAAGGAAATATAAATTCCTTGAGAGTTTGATTAGGGTAGTTAATGAAGGATTAGAGGGGGGTAGGTGACTAAGAGAGATTAGAGGCCAACTTTCAAAAGTTGGAGGATGTGACACATCCTAATCAAGGATTAGGCATGTGCACATCTATAATGATGAGATTAGGAGAATAATTAGGATTAAGAAAGATATGTGACATGTGAAGAATTAAATAAATGTCATATTTATTTAATTCATTTGATGAAAAGGAGGATTAAAGAGATAATGTATTTATTTATTAATTAAATATCTTAGGGATTAGAAGAAATTTAGAGGTATTAATTAAATAATAGTGATATTACTTAATTAATGCATATAAGGGGATGTTTAGATGAAAGGGGATAAATTTGGATAAATTAAGTGTCCAAATTTAGGTGTCTACATTTTGTCCCTCTTTGAGATGGTGTTACAAAGTAGCATCATTTCAAAGAATATTAAAATATAGAACTTAGAAGGAGATGGTTAGATTGGGAAAGATGCCCTAGTCATCAAAGGATTGACTAGGAAGGAAGATGATGGCATTGGATCTTTTTTCTTTGGGATCAACATGGTTTTGATCTTTGATTTGGTGGGCCTTTGTGGCCTATGGATTTGATTTGGATTTAGATTTTTCTTCTCTTCACCATTTATTTTAGAGGGGACATGGGGAGCTTTAGATTCATTATAATGTTTGGATTTATGCATTTTTGCTTTAACATCCAAAGTGATTTTAGAAGCCATGAGATGGGTGTGAGGAGATGGATGATGTGGAGAAATGGAGGTAGGATTATGAGGATTACGTGTAGAAGTAGAATGTGTAGGTATGTTCCTTTGTTGATCCCGATTAGGGGACATGCAAGAGGGATGCTTATGATGGATGACATGGATAGGTGTTGGATGGATGAAAGGATGAATAGGATGAGATGGAGGAGGTGATTTTTGGATATAAGGGTCCAAAACAAACATAGTGGGTGGAGTGACATAAGGACCCAGGATGGATGGAGTAGATGAAGGATGGGAGATGGTGGATGGAGGGATGTAAGGACCAAAAATTGATGGAGCAAATGAAGGAGGAATATGGACAGTTGTTTTGAGATGATATGATGAAGGAGGAGGGATGGAAGCATATGATCTAGTGGAGTGATGGGAAGAGCCTATATTTCTTTTGGAAGAGGCTCATTGAGGATGCCTAGAGGTTGTACCAAAATCTTTAGATTGTGAGTCTTGGGAAATAGGTCCAAGACCTTACATGCAGATTTGTTCTTTGACTTGGATGAGCTCTAAAATACATTTCTCATGAAGGCCTAAAAATTTTATTTGATAGTTCATTTTCTTGAGCATGTGATCCATGATAGGATTTTTGTTATTTTGAAAACATGATATGAGTTCATTATTAGGCGGAGGATGATGGGTGGTATATACGCTGTGTTTTTCTTTTCCGAGGAGGCCACCATGGAAGAATGTGAGAGTACCAAGGGGATATGCAAGCAATGTGGGGATAGCAGTTTTAGGTGATGATGGGGGATCATGAGAGGGAGATGATGGGATAACAACCTTTGGATGGGTGGTATTAGGAGAGGGATTGGGGGATATGATAGGATTTGGATTTGTGGTAATGGGCTCATGTGATGGAGATGGAGATGGAGTGGTGGAATCTTGAATGACAAGGGGATCATGGGATGGAATGGATGGGGGACTATGATCTTGAGGTGGACTAGATGGGATGGTAGGATCTTGATCTAGAGAAGGGTGATATGTTGGCATGCTTTGGATCAGGATCTTGGCATGACTCATCATGTGCAGGAGGCATGATAATGGAGTCTTGGTGGGACTCTTCAAGTGGGGGAGATGGAAGGATGGAGGAATCATGAATCTCAAGGGAATGGATTTTAGTGACACTAGGAGTGGAAGAATTGGATTGGATTTGGGTGTCATTGATGGGTTTGACAACTCTCAGAGTAGGAAGTGGGTGTTTAGTGGATTCAATAGATGTGATAGTAAGAGATGGGGGCTCAATGGATTCAAAGGATGTGATGGTTTCAATGGTTTGAGTGGTGCAAGGGGTGGTATCATCAATGATAGGTGTTGGGTGGAGAAGGGTCTCGTCACTAATGATCATGGATGATGGGTTGGGATGGCATGATTCCACAGCTGCAAGGTGTGGAGTGGGAGATGTCTTCTTTGTTATAAGTCCTTGGAGAACTTATGGAGTGAGAAACTTAAATACTTGAGGCTAAGATGGTGTGGTAGGAGTGGATGAAGGATTATGGATTGGCAGGGGATTAGGACTAGGGATTGGTGGACTAGGATTAGATGGGGGAATGGGATTGGATGCAGGACTGGGAATAGATGGGGGATTAAGATTAGATGAAGGGTTAAGATAGGGGTATTGGAATGGTGAATTAGGACAAGAGGATGTGGGTGGTGGATTGTAGTAAGGGTGTTGGGTTGGTGGATTAGGATGGGAATATTGAGGTGGTGGATTGAGATAGGGAAATGTGGATGTTGGATTAGGATAGGAAGGTGTGAATGTAGGATTAGGGTGAGCAGATTGGTATGGGAGATTAGGGTAGGGTTATATATTGATGAAGGATTGAGATAGGAGGATGTGGATGGGGGATTAAGATAAGAGGATGCAAGGGTTGGATAAGAGGATGATGTAGATGAAGGATATAATGGATATGATGGATATCCCTTGTTGAAGGTAGCATAAGCAACATGATTAGGCATGGATGAAGACATAACAAGATCTAACTCGAAGGGGTGATTGGATTTTGGAAACTAGGTGGAGAGAGATTACTAGCAATGATAGTGTCAAGGGAATCTATGTCATATTCTTCTTGATCGACAAGACTTTTGTTATTGTTGTCAATGTAATTAGGGTTTCCCTTGACCACTATTGATGGAGGATAAGGATTCATGATGATGAAAGGATAAAGAGGATGGTTTAGATATTTTGGATGGGAACAAACTAAAGCTCAAATAGAGATTTAGGTTAAGCTCAGATCGAGATTGGATTAAAGCTCAGATTAGGATTATTGGATGATGCAATGGGATTGATTCTGATGATTAGATTTGATTATCAAAGGATGATTATGACATCAAATATGCTTCAAGATGGAAGTAGATTGATTGGGTCGAAGGTGATTGGATAGGGATGTTATTGGATTGGATTGGATAAGACTGATCAATGATTGATAAGATTGAATGATGGATTGGATGGGATGATGGAAGGGATTCTAAACCCTGTTTAGAGATTACCCTAGGTGACTTAGGATATTGATTGATCAGATTAAAGGATAAAAGGATGATTACAACACCGAATCCACTTTGAGTTGGAAATGGATTGATTGGGATGACGATAATGATTAACTTAGGATAGATGACAATCTTAAGCGGATGTTGATATCAATGATGATCATATCAGACACTTAGGTCAATTTGGATAATATACTAGAATGAAGTTCAGAGGATTTGGATGGGGAAAATGATGATTTGACTGGAGAAATGGGTGATAGAAATTGATAAATGACTACTCAGAATGAGAGGAGGTTTAGAATAGATGAATTATTACTCGAAACGAGTAAACAGATGATCGAGAGGGATGAACGACTACTCAAAATGAGTAAATGACCACTCACAATAGATGAATGATTCTCAGAATGAGAAAATGAAGGTGTATCTAAGGGTAAATTTTAGGTTATGTTAGATTATCAAATCAATAAAGCATGCAAACCCAAAGAAAACTATCAAGAAAAAGGAAAACTAAACACAAATAAAATGATTATACCTTTCATCGAAACTTCCATGATTTACCTTCATAACACCTTCTAACTTGTTGATTGTTGTATTTCCCTTAGATTAACTGTACGAGCAATGACTATGATGAAGTCCTAAACAAGCTTTGAAGGATTTTAAGTCACTAAAAATGAAACCTAAATTCCTATGCCAAAATGGCTATAATTTCTAAGATAATTATGCCAAAATCATAAAATGAAAATGCAAGCATATGTGTGTGTCAAAAATGTGAGAAAAATAGCATTTTATAGAAAATGCAATTTTGAATGAACGGATGAGATTGACTTTTGACAAAAGCCTAAAATTAGAGGACAAGATGTAATGTGACAATGGTTAGGGAAAAAATTTTAAATGAGTGGTCGAGATGTCATTTGAGAAAATCAAATCGGCAGTGGAGAATAAATGAGATAATTAGTAAAAAAGATAAAGATTTTCAAAAATCAAGAAGATAAAGACTGCTTGATTTGTGAGATTCAGAAAATCAATAAGATAAGAGTTGAAATGGAAAGAAAATCTGAAAAATTAGGAATCAAATAAAAGTTATTTGATTATTTGAAGGAAAAAGATTATTTTGAATTAAAAAAAAATTAACTCAAAAATGAGGAAAATCATGTGACAATTTAAATAATAAAATCTTTAATCATTTACTAAAAAGAAGGAAAATTAGAAAGTGGGATAATTTAAATAAATGATTTTATTTAAATTAGAAAAAGCCAAGAGATAGGGAGTGGACAATTTTAAATAAATATCTTTATTTAAAATTGGAAAAAGCAATGGTGGACAATAATTAAATAAATTAAAGAATTTATTTAATTATAAGAGGTCATGAGATATTAATGATGCATTAAATAAATAAAACTTATTTATTTAAATAATCAAGAGGAAATAATGGGCAAGGATAATTAAATAAATTAAGAAATTTATTTAATTATGAGAGACAGTAGATAATTAGTGACGCTTTTCAATAAATAAATAAAATTTATTTATTTAAATAATCAAGAGGAATAAAAGATATGAATTATTTAATTAATAGTTGAATTTGGACTATGGACGAAATATGATAAGACATAAAAATATGGTTTGTGAGTCTAGGCCATTTTTATGTGTCTATATTTTGCCCCTCTTTGTCATAATGTAGCATGTCACATTGTGACAAAGAAAATAAGTTAAAGTCATGCCCTAGTGCAAAATAGGATGAGGAAAATGACAAGGAGGGTTATGGTATGCCCCCTTGAGAGGATAGACGGGTTTCAAGAACATGGGTGTGCTCTCGAAATGGAGGAGAAGAGTTAGAATATGAAGAGACAAAGAAATGTTAGTGCAAAAGATATGGATGATGACATGGATGCAATGCCTATATGAGATGAGTGAGAGAATATGACAAGACAGAAGGAGATGCATGTTAGTTCCTAGACCAAATCCTTCAAAACATTACCATAAGACTTTAATATTTTTGCTCTTAATCATCATTGGGCATATTATTATAATGGCCAACAAACACCATGATATGACATAGATAAAGGTGTGCAAGGTCGTACCATCACATGAGAAAAATAGTCACAGATAAGGATGATCATGACTCATACTAAAAGCGCAGTTGCCCCCATCTTTTTGTCATAACCAACCACCAGCAAAAAGGACAAAAAGGAAAAATCATGAAGCATAGTTGCTTCTCTAAATCCTATTTTGAGGACATCCTTGAGAAACTAGCAACATGATTGTCAAAATACAACAATAAAGCCATTATCATAATACATCATTGTTTTTCTAAATCCCACAATCAGGATTATCACTGAGAAACTAGTAACATGTGTGTCAAGAGACAAGACAAATGTCATGATACATCACTGCTTCTCTAAATCCTGTTGTTGGGATCTCACTAAAAAACTAGTAACATGATAAAAAAATCCAAAGACAAGATAAGACAATCATGATACGTCACTGCTTTTCTAAATCTTGTTGTCAGGATCTCATTGAAAAAATAGTAACATGATGAAAGCCAAAATACAAGATAAGAAAAACATGATACATCGCTGCTTTTCTAAATCCTGTTATTAGGATCTCATTGAAAAACTAGTCACATGATGAAATCCAAAGTCAAGATAAGACAATCATGATACATCGTTGATTTTCTAAATCTTGTTGTCAGGATCTCACTGAAAAACTAGTAACATGATGAAAGCCAAAAGACAAGTGCCAAGTGTTTTCCAAGTGTGTCTGAATGTTGAGTGTTTTGATGTCAAGATGTCAGGTTTGATGATGTCAAGATGCTAGGGTGTCAAGGTTTTGATGATGCCAAGATGACAAGTGCTGAAGATTGCCAAATTTAGGAAGAACACATCCTGAATGATGTCGATGTTAAGAGGATTGATCCTTAAATGTCAAGAAGATCCCTCAAATTTTCATATGACACTGACGATGCCTAGGAAGGACAAATCCTAAGGCATGAGTAAGAGATATTGTTCTTCAAAAGGACACATCCGAAGAATATTGATGTCAAGAGGAGTGATCCTTAAATGTCAAGAGGATTCCTCAAAAGAAAGTCAAATGATGATGCCTAGGAAGGACACATCCTAAGGCATAAATGATAGAGGATATTGTTCAGAAGGACACATTTGAAAGATAACCAAGATTTGATAGTTTGACCAATTGTGATCATTTTGACTTGTTTTGACTAAGTTTGACCGAAGTTTGACTTGTGTTTCAACTATATGGTGATATTGTCATGTTGATATGTTGGTGTGATTGTCATGTCGAATAAGTGATTGCCATAATTCATTTTAATGATTTTCCTTGACTTGTATACTTTTGATGTGTGTGCCAGTGTATTGCCATGAACCCTAATGGAATGACCTAGTGTGGCCTCGGGGGTTCATCGACAGATGGCCTTGCCTACGTCATACACTCAAAGACCTTGTAGTTCAACACAACCAATGACTTTGTTTTGATGACCAAAAATTGAGTCATGATTTTATTTTGACAAACCTAAATGGACTGAATTAATATCTCAGGGACTCAAAGATGAGTCTGTCCTACATAGCAAATGCACAGAGACAACGTAGTTTAGACAAATGACAAAGACTGACTGATTTGACATACTTGACAAGGAATGACTTCTTTTTTGTGTTTTCTAGACATTTTTGAGTTTGTTGTGGATTCTTTAGGACATTTTAAAAAAATTATGTTTTTCTTTAGGACATTTTATGATGTTTTTGTCTTTTTCAGGGCTTTTCTAATGTTTTTGTCTTTTTTTAGGACTTTTTATGATGTTTTTGTCTTTTTTTAGGACTTTTTATGATGATAATGACAAATGCATGTGACTGATGCCTACACATGAGAATCCAAGGACAAACATGATTGTGCCCCTAGTGAAGTTGAATACAAATTTACAAGTGATGACAATGCTGTTTGACATGGGAAGGACGCATCCCGAAACAATGTGAGGACAACAATAATGTGAAAAAAGTACCAAGGTCTACAGTTAGGCCAAGAACAAAGTCAAGTAATGTTTTGGATAATGTGCTTGTATAGATTAGACTTGTTGCATTTGGAATGACTTGGTTAGGACTAAAAGGGATGATGGAGTATCCTTAGACCATTTGACAAAGGAAATCCAAGATAGGTGACATACATGAAAGGGTGAGAGGTGGCCTTGGTAAAGGACAAGAGACATGAGACTAAAGGAATTTTCATATGATTTTCAAGGACTATGTTGCATAAAAATAATGAGGTTATGACATTAATGATATGACATTTTGTGAATCATATATGATTGAAGGATAGACATGTCAAGAGTTTCCCCAAAGCATGATTTATGTGTGCTATTTTTATGTCAAGACCAAGGTAGGTGGGAAAATGGATGAAAGTGATATGAATGAAATGGTTGGATGCCAATGTCAAGAGGAAGGCATGGGAGATGAGATGACTTGCCCACAAGTGTAAGATTCCACATAGATGATTTATTTTACACATGATGCCTATTTTCTAGGTTTTCATCATGGTACTTATCCAAGGCACCTGTTTGCCAAGTTTTCACCATTGGATGAAATTTTTCTCTTTACTATTTTCTTGACTTTTTTATTTTTTTGGTGTCACCAAGATGCTTGTTTTCCAGGTTTTCATCAAGGTGACGATGTTTTACATTTTTTATTTTTTTTGTATTTTTTGATATTTGAGGATGCTTTAGATGACCATTAACTATTTTGAATCCACTGACGGTGCCGATGCATAGATTGGTGCCATGATATTCCAATAATGTCCTTTCTAAAGTAATTATGTCATTAGGATCATAGCACTTGCATACAACTGATTGATGTCATTGTGATCCTTTCTGATACTAGATTTGGCCTTATTAGAATACACACATTGCGATAGAGTGCCATGAGAGTCCTTGTGGTAAAGAGTTGCTGCCATGATGTGTTGAATTTGTGATGTGGGATTTTTGGACTTTAGGCAAGATGTAGGGTTATGACGGATGATGGTAGATGTGGAAAATTTGTTTGGACATTTAGATGAATCACTTTTTATTTTCCAAACTTGGTATGGTAGACAATGTATTTTGGAGGGATGGTGTTTAGAACCAATACCTTTAGATTTCTTGATTGATGACCATTTTGAAGGAGGTAGACATGTGTTATATGTGGGAGTCCTCTTGTCTTGTAGCTCCACATTGTGATTGAATTTTCCTTTTGAAATATATTCTTTTCTTGATCCACTTGTCTTTGGGATCCATTTTAACTCCATATGTCCACTTGTATTTTTGTTTGATTCAATGGATGTTGACATTTGATTTTGATTTTTTGATTTGTATGTCTTTTGTCTTTGTGGGTTCCAAAGGGAAGGTTTATTTATAATGGAATAATGGTTTATGGTGTGGACGGAAGAGGTGTTGGAAACAATCTTAAGAAAAGGACTAATCATGGACTCCATTTTGATGTTTGTATCTAACGAGGTTGCCCCAAGTATCAAGGATGTTTCACTGACATTGTTTGATTTGCTGACTAAAGAATAGCCAAGACCTTGATGTCTGTATTTTTTTTGGAGTTGTATTGGTTCTTGAATGCCTTGCTCATGTGTGCCTAGTCCTTTTCCTTGATAATGCATGCTTTAACAGATTCTATTTGTGATGGGGTATTTTTTGTTTTGAAAGCAAGATGCTAACCCATCATGGTATATGTGGACACTGTCACTTGTAATGGTCTCATTGATGAGAAAGCCTACTTTGATAAAGAAATATGACCCTAGTTGATAAAGTGTCTTAGCTTCATTGTCATGTTGGACATATTTTTGAGTAATATCTTTGGTATGATCTTGTAACTATAAGGAAAATCATATGCAGAAACAATTCTCCTAACGTCAATACCTCAGGGAAGAATACATATACACTTTTAATTTTTCAATTACAGTCTAATTAAGATGCATTTTGAATTAAATATTAGAAATAGAGAATTAGAAAAACACAAATAAACACCAGATATACGTGGGAAAACCCTTATGGGAGAAAAACCCACCACATCAAGAGAAGTCACTTTGTATTACAGTAATAAGAATTACATACAAGAGTTTTGACTTATCTTTCTGATATCATATTACAACAGCTTTCACTATAATCAATCTTGTACATGAACCTTTACGTTATAGTCTACATAGAATAGAATTCACTCTGATACAATCCAAAATGTTCACACACATGTTGATTGAACCAACCATCGAACTGTCCAACCCAAAGCCTTCTACAACTCCAGATTATATTCATGGTGTTCCCTGCCTGTCGAACTTCCTCACAGAACTATCACAACTGATTATCTTCCAATTGTTTAGATTCAGCTTCTCCTATTGGTCCACAAGATGCCACATAGGAAAGTCTCACTCAGTCAAACAGCTTCAATCTATGTTGGCATGTCGGTGAGACACTGACTGTGTCTCCTTGATGCCAACAACTTCATATCGATATCGACAAGAGTTATCCTTATCGCCAAGATGTTACATCGAGTTCATAAGACTATCGCTCAGCTTTTTCCATGTCGCCAAGACATATCACTTTCACTGAGATGTCATACCAAAGCTCCACAAGTCACATAGACATGAGTTTTCCATTTAGCAATACTATCGCTCTTTGGTGAGACCACATATTGATAATCAAAGTCACAGCGATGTCAACATTCCTATCGGAAAGACTTACTGCTCGCCAAGAGGTTTCATCAAGGTACATTAAGTTACACTAAAGCCATCAGTAATCACCAAGACTATCGTCCTTCACTGAGACTCTACTCTGAGATCCTTATGTTTCATCGAAATCATACAACTATCGACAAAACCTTTGTACATCGCTAAGACCTCACACCGAGACCTTTGTGCTGATCTAAGTGAATATTGTCGATGAGACATTCCTTATCGATATAAGTCATATCGAACTCCAAGACTTACCCTGAAAACTCCAACATAAAACACTATCAGTGAGACATTTTACTTTCAATAAGACTTCTCACCAAGCCACCATAGGTTATCCTGATGACTTCAATGCGTATCCCATTGGCGAGACTTTCCAATGTCACTGGGACTTCTTCTTGATTATTGAAGTCACTCTGAAGCCCCTGGTAGCTATGAGTCTCCTCGACGCCTGATTGAATGGCCTGTCGACCAGAGATCTCCATGCGGTGAGAGGTCACAACGAGAGCTCTATGTCATAGCGATAGACTCCAAAGTGAAAGCATTTGGAAAGACTTCTGCAAGGTCACAACGACTTGTACAAAACATAATGCTACCAATCTGCTAGTTATCTAGACATGATGGATGTCATACCAACTTTTCTCCATTAGAGGTTACATCATGTGATGATTGAGGCACACATTTCTAACAATGACATGTCAAGTTTAGATGATTCTATTGGTGCTTCCAAGTTGATGTCAAAGCCATCATTATAGTCAGTGTCATAGAGTCCAATAAATTCAGGTATAATGTGGTCATTTGCAAACATGTCCATAGTGGAAGACTCTTTTTTTGGAGGAAGATCATCTATGGGTCCAATGGAGGCAAGTGTCTCATCTTGGAAAGTGTCGATAGTAGGGACCTAGATAGGGTTGTCAAGTGTTTCATCATAAATGGTGTAAAGGTCAAAGAGTGGATCATTTTGGATTTCTTGGTCAATGGTAGGTCCTTGGTCAAAGATGGGGTTCTCATGGATTTGGACTGCTTGGTCAATGGTAGGGTCTTGGTCAAAGATGGGGTTGTCATGGATGATATAATTGGTAACAAAATCATTGTCAAGGATAGGTATATTTTGGATGTCTTGATTGTCTTGAAGGACTTCTTGGATGGACTGAAAGATATCGTCATGGGATGGACTACCTTGTTCTTGACATGAGGGTGGCATTATAATGTCATGCTTTGGGCTTTTGTTGTGACATGTATCTGCAAGTTTAGACAATGGGATGTGGCTTTGAGTAATGACAAAATTTTCATGACTAGATGTGGCTTGTGAGGGGGTGAGTTGAAATAGATTAATGAATGAAGGACTAGGATAGGACATGGGGACTTGGACTAGACTAGTATGTGAAGGACTAGGATAGGACATGGGGACTTGGACTGGACTAGTATGTGAAGGACTAGGATATGACATAGAGACTTGTATGTGACTAGTATGTGAAGGATTAGGATAGGACATGGAGACCTAGATGTGACTAGTATGTGAAGGATTAGGATAGGACATGTAGACTTGGATAGGATTGATATGGTATGATGTGGGGACTTGACATGAGTTAGTAGATAGCTGATAAGGCATGTAGACTTGGATAGGATTGATAGGTGAAGGGCCAAAATATGATGTGGAGGTTTGGAATGGACTAGTGGATAGTTGGCTTCCCTTGTCAAAGTTAGGATAAGGTTGATTAATGGATGTTTGCTATGTACTAATGTCATGGATGGTGTTAAGTGACTTTTGGTAGTGAGGGTAGATGAACAGAGGACTAGGACTCATGGATTGTTGGTATGAAGGACATTGATTTTTGGTTTGGAGGAATTGTCTCTTAAATTCAAAGGCTTGTTGGTATTAACCTCTATATTGTAACTAGTATTCAACCTTACTAGCAAGCCTATCAATATTTTGTTGAAGGGAAGACAAGGTGGTGGAAGTCATGATTTTTTTAAATGCAAAGTGATAATGATGTTTGTCTAAGGGAAGTGACTAATGCAAGGTGATAAAATTGTCAAGAAAGGATGCCAAATACCAAGGTGACAATGAAGACTAATATGAAAATAATGAATAAGGAAAATGACAAATGCCAAGTCTAGATGCCAAATGAGGACTATGATGCAAAGTCTAGGTGCAAAATGAGGACTAAGATGGACAATATTTGGAGAAAAGTTTGTCTAACCACTTTAAGCCTAACTTATGTCTCAATTTTGGTTATCAAAGGACTTGCTAAGGGGACTAAATGACAAGGTCGAAATGATGAGCGAGCTTGCCTAACTAGACTGTTGATTTGGAGGTTCTCACAAAAAGGACAATGACTGAAAAGAGGAATAATGACTAAGTCCCAAGATAACCTAGTTTTGAAAACAATGGTTTTGTAAAGTGTGGAGATTTGGCCTAATCCAAAGTTTTCCAAGATGAAGCCTAAGGAAAAATTTATGCTAAAAAGATGATTATGATGCATAGGGAATGCAACTACAATTTGGAAATTTAAAACTATGGTTAAAATGCGAGCTAAGGAATGCAAATGATGGACATTTTGAGAAATTTCAATTCTGGTTTCTGACAAAGACATTTGAAAAAGATGTTTTGAAAGTAGGCTAATATGTTTGGACTTGAATTCTAGTTTGTGACATGGTGTATTTTGTTTCCCAGTAAATGCATCATTTTAGGTCACAGAATATCACCAGTGCTATCTTTATAAATCAGATGTGGTCTTCAACTGAGTAGATGTGACTCTATGCTTAATAGATGTGACTCGATAGAACAATTGTGACTCTCTAGTGAATAGTTGTGACTTTGTTAATAGTTGCTTGTTTTTAGTGAATAGCAATATAAAATTGACATTATTTTCCATGATCAAGTTCTAGCAAATAAGGAAAATCATAAGAAAAAGTGCTTTTAGTTTGATTTTGGACTCAAAGAACATTTAATTGACAACATACAAGCACATCCTAGGCTATGTAGGACAATATTTACTAAGTTCTCACTTAGGTTTCCCTAGCTACGCTTATTCAAGGTGTATGATTAGTAGCTTGACCCCTTTGGCTCCCCTCCACAACTCATTAATGTCATTTAGGGTAGCCAAGCTATAGTACCCATGAACATCCCATAGCATACTTTCATCTCTACACATGAACCATAAGAATATGAGATGGCTTCACAGGTCCGACCTGCTACACCAATAAATAGAAGGATTTTAGACACTACAAACAAAGGTGTTTAATTTGGGAATTCCATTCATAGGGCATGATCCATGCGGTGAGAGTCCCCTTTCGAATCCATCTTGTCAGAACTATACGCGTGATTTTTGGGCTTTCCCCAAGAATCCACTTTTATAAACCGGTTGGAAGTCCCTCTAGTTCAGGGTGCTACTAGTCTAAGTCATCCTAGGGTGAGTAATTTTTTTCACCAGAATAGGCCCAAGTTTTAGAGTTAGTAACCATTTCTCTTACACCCAAGATCACATGGATGCGCAAGGGGAGAGGATACTTCGATAAACCAAATTGTGAGGGTAATAACACAAATGTTCTTTCACACCAAACATAATAGACACTTGTTAATTTTAATCCAAGTGAAAGATTTGCTACACTACCAAGTAATCTGTTTCAAAAATTGAACTAGCGTCTTCAACATGCGTTCTGTAAAAAGATTCATTAGTAGTTTGATAATGATCTTCAACTATCAATCTGTAAAAACTTCATTAACTCCTCAAGACACACAAAAAAATAGAAGATTAGTGAAAATAAAATCATGAAAGAAGGTTGTAAATTGAAAATTTAAACCTAAAAACTTTACCAGTCAGATGTGTCATTTTTGTCCACTTGATCCAATGTTTCCTTTGAAGTGTTTATTTTCTGCACATGCACAAAACCAACAACAAAGCCAAAAGCCTAACAAGATAATTGATCACTACTATTAGAGGGTTAGCTAGTCAAGACAAATCTAATTTTTGGAAATGTTTTTGATAGTAAAATTAAAAATAGAGAGAATAGCACCTATCTAAAATTTCAAGAGCCTTCCAAAAATGTAAAGGAATCCAAAAAAATTACTATTTTGCACCTAAAATTATTTTTTTATGAAAAATAATTTTTTTTTTATAAAAACTACAAACCAGCTCCAAAAATTCTGATTTTTGGAATGGAGGCTTCTGATATTATCTCAAATCTGCATAAATTTTTTTGTGAGCAGATATGCAATCATTTGTGAGATATAATAAAATCTTGTTGAAACCCCAATTTTAAAAGATCCATTGTTTGACTAATAATTGTGCATCCAAATTTAAAACATAAAGAATAGACCCATATTAAAATTTAGAGAAATTTCTATAAATGTAAAAATATCTAAAAAAATTGTTAATTTTCTCTCAAAATTTATTTTTCATGAAAAATAGCAATTTTTTTTTTTTTAAATTACAAACGGATCCAAAAAATATTATTTTTGGAATGAAAGCTCTTGATGTTGTCCCCAAGCTGTAGAAAAAAAGCTGTGCAGAAATACATAGCCTTTTGAAAGTTATGGTCGAATCTTTGGAAACTAGGGCTTTATCCAAAATGATGCCAAACCTGCAACAAAAAGAATCTAACTCCAAAAATTGCTCTAAAATTTGTCCAAATATGTCAGGTTCACCAATGTATCTAAGGGTAAATTTCAAGTTAGATTAATTATCAAATCAATAAAGAATGCAAACCCAAAGAAAACTATCAAGAATAAGGAAAACTAAACACAAATAAAATAATTATACCTCTCATTGAAGCTTCCATGATTTACCTTCATAGCACCTTCTAACTTTTTGATTGTTGTGTTTCCCTCAGATCGACTGTACGAGAAATGACTATGACGAAGTCCTAAACAAGCTTTGAAGGATTTGAAGTGACTAAAAATGAAACCTAAATGCTTATGCCAAAATGACTCTAATGTCTAAGATAATTATACCAAAATCATAAAATTAAAATGCAAGCATATGTGTGTGTCAAAAATGTGAGCAAAATAGCATTTTATAGAAAATTCAATTTTGAATGAATGGACGAGATTGACTTTTGACGAAAGCCTAAAATCAGAGGACAAGATGTAATGTGACATTGGTTAGGGAAAAATTGTTAAATGAGTGGTTGAGATGTCATTTGAGAAAATCAAATCGGTGGTGGAGAATAAATGAGATAATTAGTCAAAAAGATAAAAGATTTTCAAAAATCAAGAAGATAAAGACTGCTTGATTTGTGAGATTTGAAAAATCAATAAGATAAGAGTTGAACTGAAAAGCAGATCTGAAAAATCAGGAATTAAATAAAAGTTATTAGATTTTTTGAAGGCAAAAGTTTATTTTGAATTAAAAACAAATTTAACTCAAAAAGGAGGAAAAATCAAGTGACACTAAATAATGAAAATCTTTAATCATTTACTAAAAAGCAAGAAAATTAGAAAGTGGGATAATTTAAATTAATGATTTTATTTAAATTAGAAAAAGCCAAGAGATAGGGAGTGGACAATTTTAATTAAATATCTTTATTTAAAATTGGAAAAAGTGATGGTGGACAATAATTAAATAAATTAAAGAATTTATTTAATTATAAGAGGTCACCAGATATTAATGACGCATTAAATAAATAAAACTTATTTATTTAAATAATCAAGAGGAAATAATGGACAAGGATAATTAAATAAATTAAGAAATTTATTTAATTATGAGACATTAGATAATTAGTGATGCTTTTAAATAAATAAATAAAATTTAGTTATTTAAATAATCAAGAGGAATAAAATATATGAATTAATTAAATAATTATAAATTATTTAATTAATAGTTGAATTTGAACTATAGACTAAAGATGATAAGACATAAAAATATGGTTTGCGAGTCTAGGCCATTTTTATGTGTCTACAGAAGGTTTTTCCAGAATGGATGAAAGATTACTCGAATTGAGTAAATGATTGATCAGGATTGTTGAAGGAGAGTTCAAAATGATTGAAGGAGGTTCAAAATGGATAAATGAGTAAACAGATGGTTGGAATGACTGAACGAAAGTTTTAAATGACAGAAGGAGGTGTGAAGTGGATGAACTTTACTCAGAATGAGTACGCGAATGATCAGAACAACAGAACAGGAGCTCAAAATGATGAAAGAGGGTGTGAAATGGATGAATGATCACTCGAAATGAGTAAATGAATGATCAAAATTACAAAACAAGAATATAAAATCATGAAAGGAAGTTTGAAATGGGTGAATTTTTACTCGAAATGAGTAAACGAATGACCAAGATGATAGAATGGGAGTTCAAAATGATGAAAAGGGGCATGAAATGGATGAATGTTTAATTAGAACGAGTAAAAAAATGATCAGAATGGATGAACGACTACTCTGAATGGATGGATGAAAGGTCAAAATGAATGTAAGATTACTCGAGAAGACTAAATGATGAACAAATGAATGACTCGAAACAAGAAGATGAAAGCTCGAAACGAATGATAGATTACTTAGAATGAGTAGATGATTGATTGAAACAAGTGAACAAGAGCTTGAAATGATAGAAGAATTTTTAGAATGGATGGAAATTTACTCAGAATGAGTGAACAGATGATTAGAATGAATTAATAGGACAAAATTGAAGAAGATGGAGGGAGGGATCTTAAGATTTGTTTCAATATCCAAAGATCTTAATTGTAGATGGACTAAAGCTCAGATTAGGGTTTTGGTTAAGCTCATATTGGGATTAGATTGAAGCCTCAAATTATTGGAGGATGTTACGGGATTGATTCTACACCAATTTTTGGGGTTTAAAGGATGTAAGGTGTTGACAATTAGATTTTTCCAGATTTGGTAATTTTTTAAAAATTATCAAATTCTGCCATTTTAGGAAACTTCACGGGCATAATTTTGAGACTCTAGTTTTTTTCCAAAAAATACCCAAAACTAAGATAGGATGAATTTCCAACTAACACCCCAAATTTGAGACATGCGTTCTGAGTTATTAATAAAAATAAATTTTCAAAAACTAAAAAAAAAAACACTAAATTGTGATTTTGAGGGTCAAGATAAAAGTTTGATGCCCAAAAAATGTGGCAAATTGAGGTCAATTGGGAATCCACATGCCACCTCATAACGTAACCACCCATAAAATTTTAGCTCAAATGGACACCTAAGTCAAAAGTTATGGCCTCCAGAAGTTTTGACATAAAAATCAAAATTCTCGAAACGAAGTCTAGGTGATTGAGCTGGATGATTCGACGATGGATGTGGAATCTAATGATGTTCTAAGTAGAACTTATGTTATTTTGGTGATGAAACAATGAATATAGGAAAAGTGTTGATGGTGGGAAAAAGGGTGCTCGAAACGATTGAACGAAGGGTGGAATGATGAAACAAATGATACAACTAATTGGTCAAGGGTCAGGTCCACCCCTGGGATGGGTCAGGTCCACCCTTGGAGGGCAGGTCCGCTTGTCTAGAGGGTAGGTCCACCTATGGAAGGAAGGTTCACCTATCAGGAGGGCATTTCTGCTTGTCAGGAGGGTAGGTCCACTTGTCTAGAGGGCAAGTCTGCCTATCAGAAAATAGTTGGTCAAAACTAGTCAAAATAGGGTAAAAACTGCTAGTTCAAAGGTCAAGTTCACCCTTGGAGGGAAAGTTCACCTGTCGGGAGGGCAAGTCCGCTTGTCTAGAGGGAAAGTCCACCTATTAGACAAAAGTTGGTTAAAATTGGTCAAAATAGGGTAAAAATTGCTAGTTCAAAGGTTAAGTCTTCCCCTATGTGGGTCAGGTCCACCTCTAGAGGGAAAGTCTACCTATCAGGAGGGTAGGTCCTCCCGTGGAGGGTGAGTCTGCTTGTTGGGGGGGCAGGTCTACTTGTTGGACAAAAGTTGGTCAAAATTGGTCAAAACAAGCTAAAAAGTGGTTGTTCAAAGGTTAGGTCTACCCCTGGAGGGTAGGTCCACCCTTGGAAAAGGTTAGGTCAACCTCTAGCTAGGTAGGTCCACCCCTAGAAAAGGTCAGGTCTGCCCTCAGAGGGCCGGTCTGCCCTCAGAGGGCCGGTCTGCCCCTAGGTGAAAATGGTCAAAAAATAACTATTTGGGTGCACAAAACAAGGAGATGGATGCTCGAAATGGATGGAAGAGTGCTCAAAATAGGTGAATAACTCTCAAAACAATGGGAGGAAGACTCAGAATGAGCAAAAAAGTGCTTAGAATAGATGAATGAGTAATTGGAACGAGTAAATAGTGACTCAAAATGGATGGACTCTTGGAATGAGGAGATAGAGGTTCAAAATAGATGAATGTTTACTCAAAATGAGTAAGCAATGACTCAAAATGTGTGAACGACTCTCAATACAATGAGAGGGAGGTTCAAAATGGATGGATGTTTACTCGAACGATGATCCAAAATGGAAAAATGAGTCTCAGAATGAGGAGATAAAGGATCAAAATGGATGAATGTTTACTTAGAATGAGTAAATGGATGATCGAGGTGACAGAATGGGAGTTTGAAATGATAGAATGAGGTTTGAAATCGATAAACATTTACTTAGAAGGAGTAAACAAATGATCAAAATGACTGAACAAGAGTTTGGAATGATGAAATAGGATTTGAAATAGATGAATGTTCAGTTGGAACGAGTAAATGAATGATAGCAATGGCAGAACAAGAGTTCAAGATGATAGACAAAGGTTTGAGATGGGTGAATGTTTACTCAAAATGGGGAAATGAGTGATCAGGACAACAGAATGAGTGCATGAAATGATGAAACGAGTGTCTAGAATGATGAAATGGATGATAAAAATGACTGACCAAGGGTCAGGTCCACCCCTAGGATGTATCAGGTCCACCTGTTTAGAGGGCAAGTCTGCTTGTGGAGGGCAAGTCTTCCCGTTGGACAAAATTTGGTCAAAATTCAGCTAAAACAAGCTAGAAAGGGGCTGGTTTAGAGGTCAAGTCAACCCCTAGATGGGTTAGGTCAGCCCCTGGAGGGTAGGTCTATCCCTAGATAGGTCTAAATTTGAGTTTCAAAAAGAATACTAAGGCAAAGGAGTCAAAAACATAGCAAGCATTAATCAAAAGGATATGATTGAACAAAAAATTACTGGTTTTACACAAAGAAGACAATTCAAAAAACACAATCCTAAGATTAGTAGAAAGGAGTATGGTTGAAAAATTCTTCTATTCTAGGATGAACATGGTTGCTAAGGAGTCCTCGATATACACCCAGTATGTGAGGCCCAAACCATGAACACCAACCCATTACAAACGTGAGTTGGGAACCTTAGCGAGATACTAAAGGCTCTGAGCAACTTTTCACATCATCCCAACGCTTTGCCAATTACAACATGGTTGGATTGAGGTACAAATTTTTCTCTCCCTCCTTTATATACCCCACCACTACGCATGGTTGTAATTGTCTCTTGGAGTGATGAAATTCCCAAGCAGGTCTCACTAGGAAAATAAAAAAAAGAGGGTGACTCAAAAGACTTGGTAAGCTATGATTTCTTGTCACTCAAGATAACCAAATGGTGTAAGGGGATTGGATATGTCAAATAGCTTACCAACAAGCACCACAAACAAGGTTAATTGACACCCCTAGTTAAACTAGGTGCCTAAACTATGTAAGACAACAAGTAGAAACCAATAAATAACTAACCCTACAAGGAAAATTGTTAGTGAGTTGCATCCTTGTTCCTCACCAAATGCTAATTAGATGCTTGCAAAAACTCAAACAAAGCACGTTAAGGGGTTAGAAACACTTAAAATAGCCAAAAAAAGTGCTAAAAAATGAAATTTCACCTTCTAGAAAAAGTTGTCTAGGGTGGGTTCACTTTTTTGGAGGGAAAGTTTTCCTTTCTATAGGTCAGGTCCACCCATATATGAAAAATTTGTAAAAAACACTTTCTGGAGTCTATGGAGGGAAGGTCCTCCCTTGGGCAAGGTTGGGTCCACCCCTAGGCAAGGTTGGGTCCACCTGTGGAGGACAGGTCTTCCTATTGGTTAGGTCAGGTTTGCCCCTCGAGGTTGTGTCTGCCCCTGGGTGGTCGGGTCTGCCCCTCTGTAGGTTAGGTCCGCTCCTCTGCAACTTGCACCTACAAAAAATGAAAAAACAACAAACGTGAAAGATATAGACATGTTTATGGGTCCTACTAGGCATGCTAGAAATGTGATAGGGAAAAAATACTTGTTAGAAATTGAGCAGCAAATAAAAGAGTGCAAATAACAACTATAAACACCCTACACCTCAAGATTAGCCTAGTTGGATTCAAAACAAAACAAAAATAAATAGAGTGGATTCACCTTGTCTTGAATCAGTCCTTTGGTTTTCCCTTCAATCTTTGATGTAGTGTATGCTCTTTTGATGGAAAAAGATGCAAGTGTGGATTATGAGATGGATATAAAATGGGTAAAAGTGGATGCAAATTCAAGAATTTTGCTAAGTATGGCTCAAGAGAATATTTTACAAGAGTTTGGATAACATAATAATCTCCTTCAAAATGAGAGAAAAAAGGGGGTAATTATAGAGAATTTTGGACTCTCTAGGGAAATGGATGGTTGAGATTGAGCCACCAAGATCAAGATGTAAGGCTAAGGTGAGTTGAGAACTCACAAGCCCTCACATATTGACATATGGCATGTGAAGTGGCTTGTAAGATATGATGTGTACATGAGTTGGAAGGAGAGTACATGACATGGAGGTACTACATAATACCTTGGGATTGGACAAGATCTCCTCATAAAGGAGGTCCTTGTCCCCATGTAGGTGAGAGGACATGTGAGGAACTAAAAATTCCTCAAATATCCACATCGGGATGAAAAAAATAATTTTAAATTCTAAGGAATATACTAGGAGATTAAATGTGAATTAAAAATTCACATGGGGAATGGAGTGCCTTCTCCAAAAGGAGAAAGCCTTTAAAAAGGTTGACTTAGGACACATTCCATAAATGATATTGGGATTAGGTTGACCTAATTAAATGATTAAGGTTGTGCAAGTACTTGATTAGACAAATTAATGATAGATTAGAGGCAAGTGGAAAATTATGGAGGAGTTCACATGTGACTTGATGTGACAAGTCAAAGATCACATGGGGAAGAGAAAAAAGAATTTAATATTCCTTGGAAGGATAAAAGGAATTAAAAATTCCTTGAGAGGTTGATTAGGCTAGTTAATGAAAGATTAGAGGGGGGTTAGGTGAATAAGAGAGATTAGAGGCCAACTTGCAAAAGTTGGAAGATGTGACACATCATAATCAAGGATTAGGCATGTACACATTTATAATGATGAGATTAGGAGAATAATTAGGATTAAGAAAGGGATGTGACATGTGAGAAATTAAATAAATATCATATTTGTTTAATTCATTTGATGAAAAGGACGATTAAAGAGATAGGGTATTTATTTATTAATTAAATACCTTAAGGATTAGAAGAACTTTAGAGGTATTAATTAAATAATAGTGATATTACTTAATTAATGTAGATAAGGGGATGTTTAGATGAAAGGGGATAAATTTGGATAAATTAAGTGTCCAAATTTAGGTGTCTACAACAAGTATGCTTGAAATGGATGAAATGGACGTGGTTCTTGACTCTAGCTTGAAGGAGATAGATCTTGAATACAATGCTTGCTTGAATCACAAAACCCTACACCACAATTGTTAGCACAATAACAAACTAATGCAAGAGATCTTTGACATGATGATTGGCACTTGAATGTTTCTCTAAATATGCTTGATAATCTTCCCTTGAATGCTCTTGTGAATGCTTGTGAACACTTGATTGCTTAAATCAGATTGCTAGGTGACTTGATTGCCTATTAGGATAAAATTAGTGAAAGAACCTTGTATTTATACTCAATTACACAAGAATTCCCAAAATTATAACACTACAAGCCAATACTGGATCTTGGAGAATAAAATCCCACCAAATATTTAAATTAAATTAATTTTTTGAGCTAAATGGGACTCATTTTCCATCCTAGGTGAATGGGTTCCACCTAAGGGGACTCATTTGTCTAGAATGGTGTATGAGTCCCACCTTAGGAATTTGAGGAGGGTTTTTGGTATTTTGGTGTTTTAAATGCTTTTGTCAAGATTATCCTAAAAAATACACATAAATAAGGTTTGTGGATGAAAAATAGGGCCAATTAAAGCATAATAAAACCCAATTATAAATGATAAGCCTAGAAAAGTGTGTAAGCGTGTTACAAAATTTTACAACACTCTGAAATAAGGAAATATTAATGTTAAAAAGAGGTTATTTAGATATGCTTGATTAACAAGACCTTAGAAAAGTGTGAAAGTGAGTTACAACACTTCACAACACTTAAGTAAGGTAACATGTAATCCATTTAGTTCACAAGGGCGCAAGACCTAATGTGAATATGTTAGGCATATTACAACACTAAATCAAGGCCTAGTGAAGGGGACCTTTTTCCATCATTACATCTAGACCCCACTTTAGTGAGAGGAGTGTTGTGACCTTTTCACACATCACCCCATTGCAAATGGGGACCCCCTAATTTTCCCTTCATTTGGGTCTTTTGGCTTTGCTTTTTGGTCTGTCTATCTCAATCTGTCCTTTCTATCTAGTGTACTTATTATTTGACCTAGGTTTAAATTATGACTAAGTCTCGAATGTCTTCCAATGAATTAGGGTTTATAATCTTCAGACTACTTTGAGGTCAAATTGAGTTGGCTAATCAGCTTTTGAGCTTAGCACTATTGTTAGGATGCTTTAAGCAGGCTCCCTCTAAATTTTCACTAAATTCTGGCAAATTTTCTATTTTTAGTAAGTTTCAGTTTGGAGTTTGCTTTCTCAAGATTTTCACATTCTGACAATGAAACTACATTCTAAGCACTTTGAACTCATCACTGGCAAAATTTGAGCCAAAACAGACAACTTGCTATTTTTTAGCAGTTTAGCTTCCAGAGCAGATTTCAATGTTTATATGCAAAATTTTCAAATGCATGTATGGGGATTCTTTGTGCATTTTTCAAAACCTTCGTAGTGATATGACATGCAAGACAGGATGACAACTTTCAGCATTCAACCTTTGGAGGTTGTAATTAGGGTTTTCATGCAAGTTTTCTCAACACATGTCAGCATATTCTTTATGGGTTTTCCGAGAGCTTCACAATGGTGTAACATGCAAGTGGAATTGGTCACTTTTCTGAAACTTGCTATTTCTAGCCAGTGCTTGCATGTCGATGATTTTTCTAGGTTTTTTTAGGTTTTTCAAGATCTCTCGGGCAGTGTGATCTAAAATCATTTGATAATCAGTTGGTCACATTTTCAGCCACTTTCTATTTTTAGCAGGTGCACTCCAGTAGCTGTCTGACACTTCAAAATCATGAACATGGTAACATGTAGCAGAAACAAGGTCAAACGGAGCTCATTTGGGACACATGCTAGAAAATTAGGGTTTCAAGCTTTGAGACTCAAAATGAGGAATCATACGTCAAAATTTCCAAAAATTGAAGTATCCACCATGATCAGTATCCTTCAGGGAGTCTACTGGAAAAATTTGAAGGAAAGTGAAGCACTTACTATTTTTAGGAAGGCATCCCTGAGACTAGCTATAAATAGAAAGTCAACATCAAGTCTCAGTTTGAACAAACAAGTTTACCAACGTAGAGCAAGACATCCAAATTTCAACACGAACAGAGCTAAGGAAGTCTCAAAAGCAAGCACCTACTATAAATAGTAAGCCACTCCAGAAACATGCCAGAAATAGCACGTTAGCATGAAATGTCAGCATAAATAGGTCAAGCAGATGAAGGAAACCCCTTGGCACGAATTTCAGGTCAAATAGGATTGCAAAGGATGGAAAATCAAACACTTGCTATTTTTAGCAAGCTGGTGCAGAGGAATTAGGGTTTCCTAAATTCAAGGGTAGAATAAGAAATTCATGCAAATGCAGCATCTAGCCATGATCCCCACACTTTAGGCATTCAACACATGAAATTTGAAGGCATTTTGAGCAATTGCTATTTTTAGTAAGTTGTTAAAAATAACAGGTATAGGCTGGCTTCAGGCCCTGACAGCTCAATCATATCTCAAAAATTGAAACAAGGTGAAATCAAGCCTTTCAAGGGTCAAAATTCAATCCGAAGTACAAAATTTGAAGAGCTTTCTAAAAGTAGAAAGTTAGGGCAAGTTAGGGTTAGCAGGAGAAAATCATTCTAAATTTGGCAAAGGCATGGAATTTACTAAATCTGATAAAATTTGGAGTCTAGCTAGTAAGGAACACCATTATAGTTTGAAGGTGACTCAAAATCTTCTAAGTATTTGAAATTTGATGCTCCCCAAGGAAAATGCGCCCAAGCTTGGGGGAGTAAATTGAAGAAATTTTCTAAAGTGTCAAAGGTTAAAAGCTTAAGTGGTCATTTGTGCCTAAGGTAAAGAAGGGCCTCCAAAAATATTCTAAGTGAGAAAATTGAAAGTTGACTCTTGCATATGCGCCCAAGAGCATCAACTCCACATGCGCCTAAGGACTTGGAGGATAAAACTTTATCAAGTGTTCAAAATTGAAACCTAAAGGGGGGATTTGTGCCCAAGGCCATGAGGGGAGACTTGAAAGTGACTAAGGCATACGAATTGAAAGTCCAAGATTGAAATGCGCCCTTGAGCTTGGAGTTGATAAAGTTAAAAGCTCAACATGCTATTTGCGCTCCCATTTAAAAGCTTACCCTCTTGTATGCGCCCATGAAGAAAAAGAGTTCTAAGTCTAAGAATTGGAAGTAAGGGGCCTCATTTGTGCCCAACTTTGAGAAGGATGTATTTAAAAGTATTTGAAGTAATTAAAAATGAAAGTTCCCCCTCTCAAATGCACCCCCATTTAAAATCTCACCCTCTTGTTTGTGCCCAGGCAAGTGGAAAAGGTATAGATGTCCAGGCCATGAAGATATGTGCCGATCACAATGTGGCTGTGCAAAGAAATTTCTAAGTGTCCAAAGCTGAAAGTCACCCCTGCCAAATGCGCCCAAGATCTAAGAAGATTAAGAGAGAAAAGTTTGAGCACTTGAAATTGAAAGCTAGACCCCCTATCTGTGCCCCCCTTAACCTGAAGAATGAATTGAAGATATATTCTAAGTGCTTCGAATGTAAAGATCAACTCCCCATATGCGCCTAGGTTAAAGAGAAGTTGTTGGCATCAAGAATTTTGACAAAGGCATTAAATGAAACCTTAGGTAGTCATTCATGCCTAGGAGGAAGGAGGTGATCAAAGAGCTAAGTGTTGAAATCCGAAGCTTCCCCTGCAATATGCACCTTGAAGAAGTACTCTAAGGCACTTAAAATGGAACCTCAACATGCTATATGGGCCCTTGAAGGAAACTGAAGTGTTGAAAGATTGCAAGAATGAATTTGAAAGTTTAACACCTTGAATGCGCCTTAGGGAGAAAATGACTTAGAATATTTTCTAAGTGTTGGAGAAATGCGAGTTGGATGTCTTATTTGCGCCTGGAGAGCTCAAGTTAGTAAATTTTTTGAGTGTTAGGAAGTGAAAGTACAACCTATAATATGCGCCAAGAAGAAGAAGAAGTAGCTCAAAAAATTTCTAAGGCACTTCAGATCTGAAGATGAATACCTCAGCCATGCCTTGAAGAAGGAGATTAAGATTTTCTAAGTGTGGGGTGATCAAAATTTAAAGCTCCAATGGTCATTTGTGCTTGGCTATATCCTAAGTCATGAATATTGAAAGAAGCCCCTATGAAATGCTCCTTCAAAAGGAATGATGGAGAATAGAATTTGGCTAAGGCATTAAATTGAAACCTCAGGTAGTGATTTGCGCCCAAGTTAGATGAGACTCTTAAAATATTTTAATTGTCGAAATTGAAGGCATGACCTCTTATTTGCGCCTGGGCTAGTGGAGAAAACTCTTTAAGTATGAGAAATTTGAATAACATGGGCCCTACATGCACCTTGAGCTTGAAAGGAGGGAATTTTTTTTATTTTTTTTCCTAAGGAAAATATTAAAAACAAAGTGAAAAGATTGATTTGCGCTTTGGGGAAGAATAAATATTAAGCATTTAAAAAATTAAAAGTTTCCTCTTGGCATGATATATGAAAAATCACATGGTGATTTTCTACCAAATTTGATGGCATTTAAATTTTCAAAAGGCGTTGGAAGTAAAATAAATTTCTATGGGAAAATAAAGTAAAATTCATCTAAATCAGAGAAATAAATTAAAATTTAATTTAATTATTTTCTAAAGCTTTAAATTAAATTCCCCCTTAAATTTGGACACATAAAATTTTTAAAGTCGGAAGATTTTAATTATGTGGAATTTATTTTGGAGTTATTATGGATGGAAAATAACTTTGCCTAGCCATTTTAAAATGCTGACGATGAGATGAATAAATTTCTCAGATAAAATTAAATGGCATTTAAATTAAATTTTAAATTTTAAATATGCCATTTTAAAAGCGGTGAGATTATTTTAAACTGAAGTAAATTTTAAATGACTTTTCTCGAAATTACTTCAGTCAACCAAAAGTAACTGGCAGTCGCGAGGGAAATTTAAAATTTAAAATGAGGAAAGAATCTCCCAGAATAGCAAATTGCTATGATGACTGTAAGATGGCTGTAATATTCTCTGTTAAGTTTAGAAAATGTCTAAGTCATGATGACGAGAATTAATGGCATTTGCTAAAACAAGCACCAGCTTTCAATTATAAAAGCCTCGAGGATTTTCATTTCTACTCACAAAAATTTGAATCTGAGATTTGTGCTGGATTGTTGAGCTGTGAGTAAATTCGAAGTTGAGAGTTGCTGAAGAAGTTGAAATTGCTAAAGTTGATTTATTTCTTAGAAAGCTGAAAGTTGAGAGTTGTTGGAGATTGCGATTGTTGAATTTAAATTGCTTGATTTGCTGGAACTCGAAGTTGTTGATTTAAAATTTTTGAAGTTGTTGAGATTTAAAACTTTCGAAGTTGCTGATTTAAAACTTTTGAGGTTGCTGATTTAAAATTGTTGAAAGTTGCTGAGACTTGAAGTATTTTCTGAAGTTGAGATTGTTGAAGCTTATTTCTTCCGGAAAGCTGAAATTATTTTGGCTGCAAATTGCTGAAGTTCAGAGTTTTATATTTCAAAGTTTAAATTTATCGAGGTTTGGAGTTGAAGTTTTACTACTGGAGTTATTAATTTTCTTTTCTTTTCACAACCAACTCCATTTTCCAGCCATCTCACAAAGTTTTTATTTTAAAAGTTTGAATTGTAATGTTTGCTTCTTGTTTTGTGTATGGTTGAAAGTCGAAGAGCTAATGTTGTTGGAACAAACAAGGCTAGAGCTAAGGCTGGAAATAATGAAGTTGTAAAAGAGAATGCTTCAATGTAGGCAATCATCAAGAACTTGAAGAAATCTTTTATTCCGGAGTCTAAGTTCGTGTCAAAGTTTGGAAATGTGGTTGACACCAACCCCGATTCCTTCAACCTCGAGGCCTTCATGAGAAGAATATATGGGCAAGGTGGCAATCCTCTGACGGATATCTCGTGCAACATTGTGAGAAGCAGATTGTATGCAATAGCTGGTTTCCAGCCAACAGTTCAATGTCCAGAGCTAATTATGGAGTGTGTAAACTTCTACAATTCGGACCACCAAATGATTGTTTCTCTAGATGGCGTGTTGTTGGCCAACCTCACACCTGATGCAATTGGCAAGGAATTTGGTATTCTACCCACAGATAAAATGTTATACAAGTCCAAGAAAAAATTTGATAAGATGTATGCCACATCTTTTGAAAAATGCACTAAGAGGATCAACACCACGTGGATGAGGAAGCCAAAGCCTCCTGGCACCAAGCTGCCAAAGCAAATTATTTTAGAAGATTTGAAGCAGGAGTATTGCGACTTGATCATGTTGCTCAGTTGGGTTAATGGCAGCCCACAAGTATATGCATTTGAGCCGTGGATGTTTTTCTATATCAGCATGGTACTTAAAGGAAAGCAATGTGTTGATTAGGCTACCATGATCAGTGATAACATTAATGAGTAGTTTCAGAATCTAAGGAGAATGAAAACATTCTACATGAGCTCATATGTTATCTACATGCTGGCATGAATGAAAAAATACAAGGGGCTAGCATACCAAGAGCAAATTGGGTTTGTTTTCAACCAATTCAAAATCCATGAATATTGCAGGAAATTGCATCTCACGAATACCTCTAACTTCAAGAGGGTGAACGATGCCTTCACAATGCACATCACAAGGACCCTTCAGCAGAGATTGCAACAAAGAATATCTGAAGAGGCACAAATGTTGATCGAGGAGTATGGGTTTTGGTTTGTCCAATTCCTAAAGTTTACTTATTTAAGGTTTCTGGGGTACAATTCATATGTCTACTGACTATCGAGGTACCCCACGAACAAAATGATATTGCTTGAATTGTCTAGGAAACTTGTGGCCTATGACAAAATTATAAGAAGGAAGAAGGGAGGTTTGCACTTCCCCATTGTTTTGGGAAACTCACTCGAGGAGTGCTCTTCTTTGTAGGCAACCAAGGAAGCTAAAGAAGAATTGCAGTTCTATCAGTTCACTCTCCATACTAGCTAGCAGGATTTTGATCCTCAAGGAAAGATTGGAATGGTGTAGGGTGAGGAATACAGGCATAGGGCTCACTTGGAGGATTTTTGGGAAAATGATGGAGACAAAGCTGAGATTAGAAGAAGAATATTCTCCAAGTTACCTCTTAAACTAATCAAAGAGTGTGAAGTGGTCCAAGTCCTGGATCAGGTTGATGAGGATACTAAGCTTACCCACCCAGACTATGAATTGATCAAGAACACGCCAATTCCACCACCAAATTGGGTTGAGCCAGAGATTATAGAATTAGACACTTTGTCTATGCCTGTCTTGACCTTCATAAGGAGTTGGGTAGAGGGGCATGTCCATAGGTTGAAGAGAAGATCAATCACCCTCTCATACAACCTCATGGGTGATAGGAGGCCACCAGTGTCAGCAAAGAAAAAGAAGCAAATTTCCCAAGCTTTGGAGCTGCAACAGCAGGAGGAACCTATTCAGCCCAAACCTCAAGGATCAGAGGATACATCACCTAATCAGTTGATAGAATGATCCTCCAGCGTACATGAAATCTCAATGTTTGCAGATCAGAGGGTTCAAGTGAATGAGGAGCCAAAAATCAGAGAAGTTAACCAACCATTGACAAGAGAGCTTGACAGTCAGAGTGCTAATTAGCCAGAAGAGGGAGAAGACACAGAAACGAATGTCTGCTTTGATCGTGCACTCGAGATAGCTTTTGAGGAAGATGATATTATAGAATCAGGGGCTAGAGCTCATGAGGAGAATGATCAACATATGGAGATGAATGAGCCTCAACAAAATATTGCTTGAGAGGAAGTTCATGAAGTAGAGGCAACTAAAGAGTAGCCTCTTATTGTTTACGACACTCAACGTAATTGGCTCTCACATGCAATCAAGAGAAATCAGGAAGATGATGCTGACCTGGCAATAGAAATGGAGGAACTTTTAAATAGAACAAGTCACCTAAAAGGAAGAGGGCAAGGAAGTATTTGAAGATGGAGACTAACGAGGCTGGTTCACGCACTCTCCATATTGTCATTCCAAGGGAAGACCATGACTTAAGTGATGTAATGCCAGAAAGTCACACGGTAACTACAATCAAATTATGGCGTCCTTTCGGAGCATAGGTAGTTGAAGAGGCTGAAAATTTATTCCAAGTGTTGAAGGATAGATTGGTGCAAAAGGAAGTATAAGAGATTAAAGAAGGAGCATAAGGCATTGATCGGATATGTGCAACATCTAGCACGGCCATGTGCTTGGGAGAACCTAGCAGTGGAACTTCTACTTGAGCTGCCACGTGAATCAATTAGTGGGCTCAAGGAAATGAAGAGGGCTATTCGAGAAGGAGATAAATGGATAGGTGGTGTTCGCACTAAGGCAAAAAAATTCATGGTTGATCTTGTCTCCTCTTTTCAGGGTGCTTCTGGTATCCTCTTGCACTTGGAGGACGTCGAGCAGACTTGGGGTGACACTCACATATTCCAAGACAAGACCATTCCTTGCCTTGTTGTTCTGATGCGTGTAACCACACAAAATTTGGTCAATGAAGGAGTGATCCAGGCTAGGTATAGGTATGATTTTCTTGGATGTCATTCAGCTGCATTCACTGGCAAGGGCTTCTTCGATATGGCGACAATGGAGTCATCTAAAATCAGAAGGGTGATGAGAAATATTCATGAGGGCATCCTCAATACATTGGATGCTTTGTTCGCCAAGAGACTAACTCTTGAGGAGGTGGAGGTGGACGGATTGAAGGCAAGGTTGCAACCTTTCTTCTCTCAAATGAGGGTGTTTTCTCAACTTGACTTTGAGAACATCTCTACATTTTCAGCAATCATTCAGAGCACACAGGAGTCTATTGAGACTTGGAGAAAGTCTTGTGATCGGTAGAAGAAGATGGTGGCTATTCTTGAATATCAGCTCAACCTTACTCTGGCAATTTTTTAGGAGGAAGTTGATTCAGTACTGGCTCGGTTCATAGCTTATGCGGTCAGAGAAAAGAGTAATGGAAACAAATTCATGGACGAGAATCTTCTAGAGGGGTAGTGGGTATTAATTGCCCATAGTGGTCAAGGAGGAATCTACTATTTTGAGATCATTAATGACGCCATTCCTCCACCTTCTGGTGGTTTTAGGGTTAATCTTGTCTAGGGTTGAGGTGGCTCGATCTGAGCCCTCCATTGTAATTTGATTTGGACCATCCGTTGAGATTGGCCAGCTATATAAAGGGGAGTCCCCTCATTTTTACACTAGTAGTTAGCTAGTTAGTAAGTCAGATGGTTGGATATCATATCAAATTAGAGAGTAGACATTTTTGAGATAGTTTCATTGCATTGTTTGAAGAAGAAGGGGAATTCTCCCTTGAGAATTTTGTAAGAGATTTTCATGAAGGATTTCATAATAAAAGAATTTCATTGATGGTGAAACTCCACTTTTGTTGTGAATAGCTAGTGAGATTTCTTTGTCCTTCGACTTCAAGTTAGAGTAATTTTCATGCAAGTAGTTAATTATGGGTGGTTGTGTTTGATTTGAGTGGGCTTCATTAATCCATACCACTAACAAACTTGCTGATGGTAAGTTTGTCCTATGTGGTCAACTGGAATACCTTTTAAGTTTAACTTCAATCAAGATTCATGTGTATGTATGCATCATTTTGATGGTATTTGCATTTTTGGATCATGATTTGAACATCTTTTCAGTCCCTTGAAGCTTGCACCAACCTTGTTGAAGCTTTCCATAGGAGGCAATACAATGTTTGGTTGAAGTTCATTGAACCCAAGCTCAATCCCCTTTGCATTTAGACTAGGACTTAGTTTTCTAATCTCTACATCCATTCAATTCCACTAATTTCTAGTTAGTTTTAGGAAAACGTACTGTACTGCCAAATCATACGTACAAAATCCCCTTCAAATTATCAATCTTTCATTAACTGCAAGACCTTTGAAACAATTGTGTAAGTCCCCTCATAAAAACAACAAATCACAATGAACCTACTGAGGGTATTCCAAATCTTTTCAGAACCTTGGAGTTTAACGTGTGATCTTACTAGCAATCTTAGTGCACGAAATAGTTTGATCAAGAGAGAATGGAGTAGCCTTCAGACTATTTTGTTCTACTGATTGGTGCAGTCATAAAAATCACATCAACAAGGAGGAACTTGTTTCCAACTCACACTACAGTAGACCAAATGCCATAATGGTCAAGGGGGGTTCAAATGTACAAATGTCAGCAAGATAGGAAAATCATGACCAAGGGGGTGCACAAGCCCCTAGGACCAAGGTCTTATGGAAAACTAGCATAAGCATAAAGGAACACACATGAGAATGATATAGAGAAACAACAAGGCACAATCATGCATTGAAAAAGATGAAGGAAAAAGAAAAAGAAAAAGGATCAGAACAAGCTTCAACCATTTGTCCATCGCGATGTGGATTAGACCTAGGTTGTTTGTCTAGAAAATTTTACTCTAAGGAAGAAAAAATTTAGGTTGTTCACTAGTTGAGAAGTTGTAAAAAGGTGAGAAACATACACCCATGATTGGTATGCACTCACACACACACACAAGTGGCTATAGGGAAATTCATGCCTTAGTCGGGCTTCCTGATCAAATCATACCAAAGTTATACCTCTTGATAACATTAATAAGGTGCCACATAAAAATGATTTTTTATCTTCATGAGACGAGCAAAAATTCATATTCTTGGAGCTCATAAAAAAAATAATGGCTCCATAGGCATGCAAGTTGTGCTATGCAAGGTGGCCATATAATGAAAAATGTAAAATTACAAAATAGGAAGTGTTCAAAGGAGTCTTGTTTAGTTCATGCAAAGTCTGTAACTTAGGGAACATTGTGCCTAATGTCTCCGAGAGATGACCAATCAAAGAATAGAAGATTCACAACTTAGGGGATGCAATGTGTCACATCAAGACACTAAGAGGAATACAATATGCTAAGATAGATTGTGTTCATGAAGGACATCACACCCAATGTCATCCGCAAAGCGAAAAACACATTGTACAAAGTAAGAAGACTACATCATGAACCATGAAAAAGGAAAATGAAAAGAATAATGCCAATGTATTCCCACACTTTAAAGGAATTTCTAAACACCATGTTATGATCAATCACTTTAAGTAGCCAATGATTAAGGAAAACAACAAAGAAGACATGAGAGCCAACTTGGAAAGCCCTATGTGAAGTCATATGTTCCCAAGTAAAGCTACATCATGTAAAAAAGAAAAGAAAAGAGAGATATTTCCCCCAAAATGAAAACACCAAACACAAGGGATCTATGAATTTGGGGTCAGTATGTTCTTGTTGTAATGTTTATAGAGATCCAAAACTATCATCATTCCCCAAATACACATTGAACTAGAATAATGACACAAAAAGAGAAAAAATAAAGAAAAGTCTTAACATGAATGTATTGATGCCTTACATCATCCCCAAAAAGAAAACACAAGACAAAATGAAAAAGATAAAGATGAAAGAAAATATTTTGGGTCAACATTGAAGAGACATGAATTTCTTGATGCCTTGTGTCATCCCCAAAAGGAAAACAAAAGAAAAAATTAAAAAGGATAAAGAGAAAAAAGAAATAGATTGATGACATAAAGAATGAAGTTACAAATAGAAGAATGTAACAAAGACGGAGAACATCAAATAGAATGTCATGGGGGATTACATCACACACATGCAATCAAATAAAAGAAAAAGAAAAAGAAATAGTGAAAAATACTAGTAAGGCATAAGTGAGTCAACCTACGAGTAGGTCATCTACCTCTCGATCATGTTTATTTTATACTGAAGGTGGGAAACTAGATAAAGGGACAAGGTCAAGTGCTAAACTAGGGGAAGCACCGTGTTCAATACTTTTTAAGGAGATTTGACATCTAAGCTCATGGAAGAGTAAAAAAAAAATTTCAACTCATTATGCACCTCTTCATCAATTTTAGCAACCTTGTCATCATCATCTAAGTGGATCACAGTAGGAGGTCAAATGATAATGTCCATGGAAGAGTTCAACTCTTGTTGTGGAGATTGTATTGGAAGATCTTTTTTCAATGAAAGGGGATGCTAGTCATACATTGCTGCAGTCAAGTTCGGATCTTGATTTTCTTTATTATTCGCATCATGTACCTTGCGAGCAAGATCATGGCATCTAAACCTATGCTCTCTAGCACCTCTATTTATTTTAGTTTTCTTTTCAAGTTGAATTTATGTAGGAGAAGGTTGATCAGCCATAGGTTTCTTTTCTTCCCTAAGGGGAGGAATGGAAGAGACCTCAAGAAGTTGTTTGACTGCTTTCTCTTTGGCTTTGTAAACTTGTTTTATTTTAGGGGGTATAACGAGATTGTTTCATTGTCTCTCATTCTTTTGATTCAGGTGAGGGTTCTATCTTAGGTTGGTCTTGGTGTTTGGGTCTTGTTTAGGTTCAATCATGGTTTCATCAAGGATGGTAGGCTGAGTGCTTGATGGGGACATGTTTCAGAGGGATAGTTCAGCTATCTTCTTTGCCTTGAACTATTGATAAGACAAGAAAAAGAAGTCTTCTCTTGGTTTTATAGGTTCCATGGGCTCAGGCCAAAAGGAATCTAAGGAAAAATTTCCTTTGGATAATAAGGGGTTGAAACCACTATGATGGATAGTGAATATGTCATTGTCAAAGGGAAACTTTAAGTATTTATGCACAACCAAAGGGACAAGTTTCATGGAGCGAAGCCATGGGTGGCCTAGCTTCACACAAAATTGGTCTGACTGTGGGATGATGGAGAATGTGCATCTAATATCTTTGGTCCTATTTGCAATGGTAAGGTGATCAATCCTATCACAGGGCAAGAAAAACATTTGTGTGTCTTGATCCATGCTTTCAGTTTATCATATGTGTCTTGATAGAGCTCATGCAAAAGTAGATATTCCTTGGTGATCACGTTTTCTCCATAGGAGGGATCTATTAGTATCCCATTAGTGGGCTTGTCATACATGCACCCGACTATGTAGAGAGGAACATTAGGTGTATGTTTTATTATATCCTTAGAGGAGAAATCAATGCCAAGAGGATTCTTAGTTTGGCCCTTTATGAGGGATGACCTTTATCACCCATACCATCTCATCTATAAGATAATTATTAGTAGGATCATGTTGAACAATATCATTGTTATCATCATCCATATAAACTTTCATCACATTATTTTTTGTAGTTTTGCTAGCTTTGGCAAATGAGATATTTTGCTTTGGCATGGGGTTTGTGAAAATTTGCAAGTTTTGGTTAAGAGGGGCAACAAATATATTTACTTGATCACTAACACCTTTGATGGAAAGATGATGAGAATCAATGAGGTCTTTCATGAGATGTTTAAGACACTTACAATGTTTTGCATCATGTCCATTTTTTCAATGATAGTGGCAATAGGAATTTTATTTAAAGCTCAGGGGTAAATGTTTATTAGGATTGGGTGTTTTGATGGGAGGCAAGCTAATCATTTTCTTGTCTAAAAGTTGGGCCATTGTGTTATGAAGGGTATTAGGTAAGGTAGTGATTTATCTTTTTGGGTCCCAATAGCTAAAGGGTATGGAGGATTTAACAACAACTACTTGATTATTGAAATTTTGAGTTGTTTGAGGGGGATTGATTTGGAGGAACCCTTTGCTTTTTCTTCTAAATTATTGGAAATTTTTTTGTTTGTAGGCTCAGATTTCTCAATTCAGCTAGAAGTGGATTTTGTATCTCAGCTACTAATTGAATTCTGAAAATCGCAAAGTGTAGAACATAAGATCCTAAAGGATGGGAATTTCATCATTGTAAGCTTATATTTAATTTTTATTTGTGAGTTTTATATGAACATCTTTTGAAGTTGAGGGTCAGGAACCTTGACATCTATTTAAGAATAAAGTAATTGATAGCATGAGATAAAGTTAGTTATCTTTTCTTCTTATTTTTGCTTGCATCTCATCAAATCAACCAAGGTCATTATAGGAGTCATATGCACTTGTAAGTGGTTGAAAAATTCCTGAATAAGTTCATTAAATGAATGAATTGAGTTGTTTAGTTAAGAGGAAAACCATTCCAAGGAGGTGTCTTTCAAGGATCTAGAAAAAAGCTTTACCAAAATTTTATAATTTAGGATAAAGTCACTACATAAGGAAATATAAGCATTAACATGGTTAGAAGGAACTCCTTTCCCTCCATATTTCTCAAATCTAGGCACCTCTATACCTTGCAGCATTGATGTTTGCAATATCTCTATGGAAAATGGACTAATTTTGACATAATATGTAGGTGGACCATTTTGATTGTGGTTAATGGTGGAAATTTGTTTTTCAAGGGATGGAATTGTAAGGAAAATTAGATGCGGAAACAACTCTCCTAATGTCAATACCTTAGGGAATAATGTACATACATTTTTCCAGTTACAGTCCAATTAAGATGCACTTAGAAATAAATAGCAAAAACAAAGAATTAGACAAACACATATGAACACCAGATTTACATGGGAAAACCCTTACGAGAGAAAAACCCACCACACCAAGAGAAATCACTTTGTATTACAGTAATGGAGATTACATAAAAATATTAGACTTATCTTTCTAATGTCATATTATAGCAGCATTCATCATGAACAACCTTGTTACAAAACATTCACATTACAGTCTTCACAGCATAGAAAATCATCCACTAATCATACACAGTACTATTGATCCAACTTTTTATTGAACCAACTAAACCCCTAAGCATCTACAACTACAAACTGTATTCATGTCATTCTGTGTTTGTCAAGCTTCCTATCAGAATTGCCTTCCAATAGTTCCCATTCAGCTCCTCTAATTTGTCTATGAGATGCCACATAGGAAAGTCTCACTCGATAAAATGGCTTCAAGCTGTATCGGCATGTCGATGAGACACAAGAAGTGTCTCCTTGATGCCCAAAAGATTTAACATCGATGTCGCCAAGAGTTTACCTATTGGAAAGATGTTACATCGAGTTCAGAAGACCATCGCTAAGACTTCCCCATGTCGCCAGGACCTCATACCAACATTCACAACATGTATCACTATCGCCAAAACTCATCGCTTTCAGTGAGACCACATACCGATATTCAAAGTCACATCAAAATGTCATTCCATTGGTAGGACATATCGATCTCACCAGGAATTCATAGCAGGTTCTCAAGTCATACTGACAACATAATTCTTCATCGCTAAGACATTCAACTGTCGCCAAGAGATTTCATCGAGCTATCTTATGTTACTCTGAAATGCTCATCTATCACCAAGACATATGTCCTTCGCTAAGACTTTACTCTGAGATTCTTATGTTACATCAAGCACCGAATGGTCGGCAAGACTCCTATCCATCGCTAAGAGTTCTTAGCAAGCCCTTAGTGTTACCTTGATGCCTCCATGTGTGTCCCCGTCGGCAGACCTTCATAGGTCTCTGGGACATCTTGCCAAATCCCTTTGAGTTACCTCAAGAGAATACTATTAGTGTGACATTCCCTCATCGGTAAGACTTCTTACCGATAGTATTCCTTTCAGCGAGAGTTTCCCCGATGACTTCAAAGCACAACAATGTCAGTGAGAAATATTACTTTTGATAAGACTTCTCACCGAGCCGCCATAGGTTATCCCGATATATGATATGAGTGGCTTGTTGTCCAGAGATCTCCATGGGCAATGAGAGGTTACAACAACTACCACAAGTCACAGCGATAAGACATTTGGCAAGACACCAACCCTGTCTCAGCGACTTGGAACTGTTCAACAAGATTCAAGTTGCTAGTCAGCCAGACATGATGGATGTCACACCAAATTGGCTCCAATAGAGGTTATAGCCTGTGGGATTGAGAAATATATTTCCAACAATCTCCCACTTGACAAAGATTGCACAGGCACCTCCAAAGCACAACAAAACTTACTAAAAATCATGGGCACTAAGGTCCATTGAACATGCACACCACCTGAACTTGTCTGTGCTCACTAGCTTCATCAATGCATCTGCAACATTCTCCAGAGTATCAACCTTTTCCAAAATGACCTTTCCATCCTCCACCATATCTCATACAAAGTGGTATTGTACATCTATATGTTTCATCCTGGCATGGAAAGTAGGATTCTTTGCTAGAAAAATTGCACTCTGACTGTCACAGAAAATAGTTATTTGTCTTGCATCAAAACCATTGTTAGAACACAAATGTTTCAACTAGACTGCTTCTTTACAAGGATGTGTAGCTTCCATGTAGTCAACCTCTATAGTGGACAAAGCGACTACAACCTGTCACTTACTCATCCAACTCACTGCACCACCATTCATCATGAAAGTATATCCACTGGTGGACCTCCTATTGTTAATGTCCCCTACCCAATCAAAATCCACATAGCCTCGAATACTGAGAGTCCTCTGTGATTCAACCAAGTTCCCATGGTAACACAAAGAAAAATTTGAAGTGCCCTTCAAATATTTGAAAACTATTTTTATAGCATCCCATTGTGTCCTTCCAAGATTAGCCATAAAATGACTAAGAACTCCCACTGCTTGGGAAATGTATGGCCTTGTACAGACCATTGCATACATAAGACTGCCAACTGCACTAGCATAGGGTACACTAGTCATGTCCTCCATCTCAGTAGGATATTTTGGACAGTGTTCAATAGATAGTTTTGTTCCTTGCAAGATAGGAACAACTAACTACTTGCAATCATTCATGCAAAATCTCTCTAGAACAGTCTTGATATACTTACTCTGACTGAGCCAAAGTTTTCTACTATTCCTATCCCTAGTTATCTCCATCCACAAAATATACTTTGTTGCACCAAGATCTTTCATTTCGAACTTAGAAAACAACTAAGACTTAAGATCAAAAATCATTAGCTTACTATTGCCTATGAACAACATATCATCAACATAGAGAGCAATAATAAGAACTTGATCACTTACAACTTTGTAATAAACACAATGATTAGATTTTGATCTCACAAATCCCAAAGACAATACAAAAGTATCAAATTTCTAGTACCACATTCTAGGTGACTACTTTAACCCATACAAAGACTTTTTTAACTTGCAAAGCAGTTTCTCTTTACCTTTATCAACAAAGTGCTCAGGATGGGACATATAGATTTCTTCTTCAAGATAACCATGAAGAAATGTTGTCTTCACATCCATCTGTTTGACCTCTAAGTCATACGCTATTGCAAGTGACAATAAAAATCAGATAGATGTCAGCTTTGCTATAGGAGAAAAGATTTCCCCATAATCAATTCCCTCGACTTGGGAGTAACCCTTTGCAACCAATCTTGCCTTGTACTTTTCCACACTGCAATCTAGACCAATCTTCTTTTTAAATACCCATTTGCAGCCAACAACTTTTTTGCCTTTAGGAAAGGGTACCAAACTCCAAGTTTCATTCTTTTCTAATGATGCAATTTCTTCATTCATGGCTTCCAACCAAGAGTCTGAATCAGACATTCTAAATGCCTCCTTTACAATCCTAGGCTCATCAGTGCTAGAAGCATAGGCACAAGTATAATCTATTAAAGAGAACCCACACCTATCAGGTTGTTTTCTTTCTCGAGTTGACCTCCTCACTTGCTGAGGCTAAGGTTCTTCTTCTTCAAAACTGCTTGAGCTCTCCTTAGTTTTAGGTACATTTTGAATTTTCAATTCCTCTTTCTCTGGTGTAGGAGGAATTACTACTACATCCTTATTATTTTTTGACTTTGTCTCTGACTGCAGATCCAAGGTAGAAGGTTTCAGTTCACAAAAGATTACACTTCTGCTATATACAACCTTCTCTATATCAGGATTCCAAAGCTTGTATCCTTTTATTCTAGCACTATAGCCAATAAAAATACACTTGACAACCTTGTTCTCCAATTTAGATCTTTTCACATCTGGCACATGAGCATATGCCTCATAGCCAAAAACATGAATATGTCTTAAAGAGGGCTTCTTATCAGACCACGCTTCCAGAGGTGCTTTCTCAACAAGAGCAGAATTTGGAGAATGATTAATCAAGTAACATGTAGTAGCAACAACCTTAGCCCAAAACTTCTCCTCCAAGCTAGCACTACTCAGCATACTTCGTGCTCTCTCCATCATTGTCCTATTGAACCTTTCTGCAACTCCATTTTGTTGTGGAGTATAAGGTGTAGTCTTATGTATTTTAATCCCATGGTCTTTACAATACCTCTCGAATTCATTAGAACAAAATTCACTGCCATTATTAGTCCTTAAGAATTTTATTTTTCTTCCAGTCAGATTTTCTACAAGGTTCTTAAATTCCTTAAATAGACTGAACACTTCTGATTTACTTTTCAAAAAATAAACAAATGCTCTTCTTGAATAATCATCAATGAACGACACATAGTATCTTGACTTAGTCAAAGAAGGAACATCCACTGGACCAAATACATCAAAATGGATATAATCTAGCAAACTAGAAGATTTATGAGGACTGGAATAAAAAGAAACACGGTGTTGTTTTCCATATCTACAATGCTCATAGAATTCAAATTTGAGATTGCAATCATCAAGCCCCTCAACCAGGTTTTTATTCTTCATGATTTTTAAACCTTTTTCTCCTAGGCGGCCTAGCCTATGATGCCAAAGCATAGTCTTCTCTATAGGAAGTTTTACTTCCATAGATTTTACATAATTAGGGATATTTCCCTCTTTACCTCCATGAGTAGTTTTCTGTGACTTTATAGAGACACTGTTACATTGAACAACCTGTGCATCCAACTTGTATAGGGTACCAGTTCGAGCACCTCTATCCAACACCATTGAACCTGTACTCATCTTGTAGCCATTTCTAGAGAACGTGACTTGTACTCCAATATCATTCAGCTTACTGATAGACAGTAGATTTCAAGCTAGACCTAGCATGTTCATAACATCATTGATCCCCTTCACTCTTCCATCAAGGAATTGTATTATGACTCTTCCATGGCCAAAAATTTCCAAAGTTGAATCACTTTCCAAGTACACCTTTCCACCATCGTATTCTTAATACCTCATAAACTAGTCTCTTTGAGATGTCATGTGGAAAGATGCTCCAAAATCAATCAGCCAGAAATCATCTGATGTTTGTGTAGCCAAGGCTGCAATGAAGGCATCTGCATCACTATGAGAAGATTCATTGTCGAAAGAATACTTCTTCTTCTTCTTCTTCTTCTCCTCTTTACAATCCTTTCAGACATGACTAGGTTTCCCATAGTTCCAGCACTTCACCTTGGACTTCTTTCCAAGAGACTTTGATCTCCCTTCTGATTTTGATTTAGACTTCTTTTCCTTCTTCTTACCTTTCTCCTTCGATCTGCCCTTAACAGCAAGGGCCTCCTTCGCCATCTCAAAATATTTCCTTCTCATCTCTTCTGATAACAAAGAACCAACAACATCTTCCATCTTGAAATTGGATGTTGTACTCCCAATAGCCATCACTAGATGATCCCAAAAGTATGCCAAAGAACACAATAATAGCATACAACGATCCTCTTCTTCAATTTTTACACCAACATATGTTAATTGAGAAATCAACATATTGAATGAGTTCAAATGATCAGCTATAGACCCTCCTTTTTGCATTCTCAAAGAGTATAACTTCTTCTTCAGGAACAATTTATTCACCAAAGAATTCCCCTGATAAATAGATGCCAGTCTCTTCCACAAGGAAGATGTTGTCTTCTCTTCATGCACATTGAGAAGAATGGAGTCTACCAAATAGAGCCTTATCAACCCCTTAGAATTTATATCTACAAGGTCCCAATCCTCTTGCTTCATGCTTGTAGGTTTAGTTCCAGACACTGCAAGCCACCGATCATGATCCACTAAGAGATCCTCCATTTTGAGTTTCCACAACTCAAAATTGTTGCCATTGAATTTCTCTATTTCAATCTTTCCTGATGTGCTAGCCATCTCAATCTATAATTAGAAATAACAAACTCCACAAGACTCCCTTTGAACAAAATTGACACAAAAAACCCAACATACCGACAAGGATAACACAACTGGCCAGGCTCTGATACCACTTGTAAGGAAAATTAGATGCAAAAACAACTCTCCTAACATCAATACCTCAGGGAAGAATGCAGATACACTTTTAATTTTTCAATTACAGTCCAATTAAGATGCACTTAGAAATAAATAGCAGAAAAAAAGAATTAGACAAACACAAATGAACACCAAATTTATGTGGGAAAACCCTTACGGGAGAAAAACCCACCACACTAAGAGAAATCACTTTTAATTACATTAATGGAGATTACATACAAATATCAGACTTATCTTTCTGATGTCATATTACAACAACATTCACCATGAACAACCTTGTTATAGAACATTTACATTACAATCTTCATAGCATAGAAAATCATCCACTGATCATACACAATACTATTCATCCAACTATTGATCGAACCAACCAAACCCCTGAGCATCTGCAACCGCAAACTATATTCATGTCATTCCCTATTTGACGAGCTTCCTATCAGAACTGCCACAATGAACTACCTTCCAACAGTTCCCATTCAGCTCCTCTAATTTTTCCACGAGATGCCACATAGGAAAGTCTCACTCAGTCAAATGGCTTCAATCTGTATCGGCATGTCGGTGAGACACAATAAGTGTCTCCTCAATGCCCAAAAGCTTTACCATCTATGTCGCCAAGAGTTTACCTATTGACAAGATGTTACATCGAGTTTCGAAGACCATCGCTAAGACTTCCCCATGTCACCAGGACCTCATATTGATGTTCACCACATGTATCACTATCACCAAGACTCATCACTTTTGGTGAGACCACATACCGATATTAAAAGTCACATCAAAATTTCATTCCATTAGTAGGACATATTGATCTCACCAGGACTGCATACCGACAACAGACTTCTTCATCGCTAAGACATTCAACTATTGCCAAGAGATTTCATCGAGCTATCTTATGTTACTCCAAACTACACATCTATTGCCAAGACATATGTCCTTCGCTAAGACTTTACTCCGAGATTCTTATGTTACATCGAGCACCGAACGGTTGACAAAACTTTTTTCCATTGCTAAGTGTTCTTAGTGAACCCTTAGTGTTACCCCAATGCCTCGAAGTGTGTCCCTATCAGCAAGACCTTCATAGGTCGTTGGGACATCTTCCCGAAGCCCTTCGAGTTACCTCAAGAGAATATTGTTGGTGTGACATTCCCTCATCAGTAAGACTTTTTACTGATAGTATTCCTTCTGATGAGAGTTTCCTCGATGACTTCAAAGCACAATGTTGTCGGCGAGACATATTACTTTCGATAAGACTTATCACCGAGCCGCCATAGGTTATCTCAATATATGATATGAGTGGCCTGTCGGCCAAAGATCTCCATGAGCAATGAGAGGTTACAATGATTGCCACAAGTCACAACGATGAGACATTTGACAAGACACCAACCCTATCTCAGTGACTTGGAACTGTTCAACAAGATTCAAGCTGCTAGTTGGCCAGACATGATGGATGTCACACCAACTTGGGTCCAATAGAGGTTATAGCCTGTGGGATTGAGATATATATTTCCAATAGAAATGGTTTTGAAAAGTTGAGCTATAAAGAGGATTATTACTTGTGTTATGAGAGGGAAGTGAAAGTAGTGAAGGGGTTTATGTGTCTAGAGGACAAGTGAATGGAATGCTTATAGGTGGTAAGGTGGTAGGAGAGAGTACTTGCGATGCCACATAGGAACTAGAGATTCTATTAAGAATACCCAAGGAAGGAATCACATTACTAACTTGTTGCATTGTTGTTGTGAATTGAGGAGTGGTATAGGTAGATATTGAGGCAATTGTTGAGGGAGGAGGAATTTGAGTTCCTCATTGGCTTGTAACATTTCTTGTTGGTAAAGGACAACTAGTGATTGGGGTGAGGTTTTTACCAAAGATTTTAACTATGTTTTTCATACCTGTCAAGCCCATCTTCACTTTCAAGCACACGGTGAATGTTATCTATAGTAGGAATGGTAGTAGTTGAGATGTAATTTTTCACTTGGTGTTGTAAGTTTGATAGGTCCTCATTAATTTGAATTATGTTCTCTTGTGAGAAACTATCATTCCTTGTTTCAACTTGCATACTACTTGAAGGAAAAGATTTGCTAAGGATATTGTCCATACCTAGTGTACTAATGTCAATACTAGGAGTGAAAGAGCTTGACAACCCAAGATCCACAACAATTGTGCTATAGTGGGATGATATGAGTCTTGAAATTTTTCTCACTACAATATTAGCAATAGGACACCAAACACTCATACAAGGGATCCTAAATGAACAATATAAGCTAAGAACAATAAAATGCTTGTAACAAAAATTTGGAAACTAAAACAAAAAGTAAATAACAACAAAAAAAAACTTAGAAACTAAATTCTAAATTCCTAAAAATTCAATGTAAATTATACAAAGGGAATAATTCACCTAGGGTAGTGAATGAGTCCCAGGGATGATTTAAAAAAAAAAAATCAGAAATTTTAAATTGAATTTTATGCTTTTAATGTTTTCTAATCTAGATATGAGATGAAAATATATAATTTGAATGATTTCCAATGAAATTAGATGCAAAAATGCAAGCTATATGAGCTTTCACTAATGCAAAATTTGAAACCCTAGAATGCAAATTAACCAGTGCAAATCCCAATGCAATTTTAGTGCAGGCAAGGTCTAGGATGAAAATGCACTCCAAATCAGAAATTTAGTGTTCTAAATGTAGGTTCAACAAAATGAAATGGTGAAAAATTGGTTTGGAGATACTTTCAAATGGTTTTGGACATAGAGCATACCCACTTTTCCAATTTCATTCAAGGATAACCCTTGAGATCTCAATGCAAGGGAGAAAGAGATCTTTCTAAGGGCTTCCCTTGGGGCTAAATATGATCTAATGAGGGGTTCACCACAAAGTTTATACTTGGAAAATATAATGAAATGAAAACTGAAATGCAAATCCTTAATTGAATGCAAACTCTCACTAAATGACCTAGAAAGTGGTTGAAATGGAACAAAAAACTGTAAATTAGAATGTGCGCACTTGGAAATCTGGAAAATGGTTGAATTAAGATCTAAATTGTTGGAAATTCTACTATTATGGCTAACTGGGACTCATTGGCCAAGCTGGAAAAATCAGTCCTATTTTTGGAAAACTGTGCCAAAACAAGTTTCAGGAAAAAGGGTATTAGAATTTGTGAAGTCCTAAAAAATGATTAGAACTAGGACTCATTCACCAAAAGTGGTGAATTAGTTAGGATTTTTTGAAGCTTCAAAAGTTGATTATGTACTTCCTAGTTTGCTCTGCTCTTCTCAATTGGTTTTTAGATTTGAAAGAACAATTTGTGACATGTAGATGATCTCCAAGGCTCTTCAACACTTGATAACAAATTTGAAAAAATTGGATGCTTTGCAACACTTCTCCAATATTGCTCCTTAGGAAATCTATAACCTAGCTCTACAAATCAAACACAAAGGAGAGAGAAAAATGTTAGGGGGTTAGTGGACAAGTTTCTTCCTTGGTCAAACCCCTTGTTGGAAATCAATCCTTGAAATAAAATAAAATATGGAAGGAGAATGATGAATTAATAGTATATGATGCTACAACTCACCAAACCCTAGCAATTAGATGTTGCAAGTATGCTTGAAATAGTTACCATGGATGTGGTTGTTGAATATAGCTTGAAGGAGATAGATCTTGAATGTAATGGTTGCTTGAATTACAAAACCCTACACCACAATTGTTAGCACAATAACAAATATGATGCAAGAGATATTTGACATGATGATTGGCACTTGAATGATTCTCTAAAGATGCTTGATAATCTTCCCTTGAATTCTCTTGAATGCTCTTGTTATTTCTTGTGAACACTTGATTTCTTATTAGATTGTTAGGTGACTTGATTGCTTGTTAGGATAAAATGAGTGAAATAACCTTGTATTTATACTCTATTATGCAAGAATTCCTAAAATTACAGCACTACAAGCTAACATTGGATCTTGGAGAATAAAATCCCACCAAAGATTTAAATTTAATTAAATTTTTGAGCTAAATGGGACTCATTTTCCACCCTGGGTGAATGGGTCCCACATAAGGGGACTCATTGATCCAAAATGATGAATGAGTTCCACCTTAGGAATTTGAGATTGGTTTTCAATAATTTAGTGTTCTAAATGCTTTTTCAAGATTATCCTCGAAAATACACATAAATAAGGATTTTGGATGCAAAATGGGGCCAAGTGAAGCATAATAAAGCCTGATTATTTATGATAAGCCTAGAAAAGTGTGAAAGTGTGTTACAAAACTTTGAAATAAGGAAAAATTAATGTTAAATAAAGTTTATTTAGGTGTAATTCATTAACAAGACCTTAGAAAAGTGTGAAAGTGAGTTACAACACTTCACAACACTTGAGTAAGGTAACACTTAATTTGTTTAATTCACAAGGGACCAAGACCTAATGTGAATATGTTAGGCATTTTAGAGCACTAAATCAAGGCCAATTTAAGGGGACCTTTTTTTCTCATTATAGATATAATTTTTTTCTGAAAAATAGGAGGTTAAAAGTGTGTTCTCTTTTTTAAGTTGCACTTTATGGCATATGGTAACACTCATAGTACATAATTGACACTGTACATACTACTTACTATGACCAATAACATAGTATAGTTTAACTACTCTCGATCCATAAAAATTGAGGTATATTTAACCCACTAAGCCTCATTCTCTATAGGATCATTCACTATAAACAAAGACAAAGAGGCGATTAAAACTAATATTCTAAATCATGAAATCTTGACAAACCTCTAATCTAAGACATTAAAACTTATCCTATTGGGGGAGTTGTCTCACAATGATGTGGAATGGTGACCCTTTCCCAATCCCTTGGATAATGAGCTTATTTCAATCAATTTTATTCAAGAAAACTAATGAAACCATTGTGAGATGTGTGATGAAACATGATTTTAAGCTAAGTGAACATGATGCAAGCTATTTTAACATGACACATGCTAAGATGATTGATATGGGTATATGAAAATCTACTCTAAATGGAGTTTATGCTAAAAAAATTCAAACCCTAATTAAAAAATATGCTAAACATGTATGCATCTATTTAATCATGGAAGCCATTAATGGAAGCTAATATAATATACAATTAAATAAAGTTACAATGATGTTGAATGTGAGTGCAAGTAAGAGTGATTTTAACAACATAAATTTGATGTTAAAAGATGGATCCATTTGTATCCAAATAGTAACCTATTTATAGGAAAGTAAATGAGAAATGAAGGGTTGAGATAAAAAAAAAGCTAATAAATGGTCAAGGATGGAAGAAGTTAGAGGAATGGATCATAGATTTGTTGGAAAACAAGGACATACAATTAAAAGGGGGGTGAATCAGTTGTCACAAAATAATAAAATTTCCAAACTTAGCTTAGCTTAATATTAGATCTGATGAGTAAACAATTAACCATAAATAATTAACACATTAGAGTGTTAGGGAAAAAACCACAGTGGTTGTTAGTCCACAATATTATACCCTGTTAAAAGTATAATGAAAACAATAAAGGAGAATGCACATGCATTTAGGCACACTACCTAAAGCTCACTGCTCAATTACAAAAGGGGCTCACTACCCAACATTATAGAATAGGATTAAAATTCAGAGGGTATGAATTGAGAAAATGGCTTCTGCATAAGCCTGATTATAGTTCCAATTAAGCACAAAAAACTCCACTTTTCACTCAAACTACTTCACACTTCAATCCATTTTCTTCACACTCTACTCTACAATTGAATGGTATTCACACATACACACATAGGAGCACATCCAACACACAAAGCACACTATGCACCAATGAAGTTGTTGCTCTTATATATTTGCTACATGAGATTTCATCATCAGCTTAGTTAGCCAGAAAAATAAAGCATATTTGCAATGTCAACCCAAATTTACAATTCAATTTTCAATGTGGATCAAAACACCGTTGGCCAAAACAATGATGCAACCCAAAAAATTATTCACAAGTGTTCTAAATATTCAAATTTTACTTTTCAAGGATCCACAACACGTTACCACCATCATGTTGGCCAAGAACATGAAAACTTGAATGTGTGCAAGAAAAAATTTCAACCACGAGCACACCAATCAATGTGGATGTACCAAAAAGATAAAGCACGATCTAGAGACATCCAAGAATACCAAGAAACAATAGAGAAACATCAGCAACAACTAGAATTACCAAAATTACACAATCTTCACTCAGGAATGTTGAAAGAGATTGCATAAATATTATCAAACCACAACATGATCAAATCTATACATAGACCTCTAAAACTTTCAATGGATAATCTATATACTCTCAAGAATAAACCCTTTAGTCCATAATAGTTGATCTTCAATGTATAGAACAAGACACTGTCATATCTACACAGTTCCACTAGGAACTTGGAACACTTTCTTTTACAATTTTCTCAATATCCTTGACATATACAACCTTTAATACACCAAATTCTACTAGTGTTGAAATCAATGACAATCACATATTAGAAACACATACACAACATCCAACAATGTCACCCTTTGGTATTGATGGCAACACATGATGTAAAAAGTACCATCAACCCAACACACTTGCTTTCCCTTTGGTTCTGACTCTTCTCCTCAATTGCTCTTCTCCCCTTAAAGTGATTTTTCACATTGCACTTCTCCCCCTTTGACATCAATAGAAAAGGTAACCATGACCTTCCCATATACACTCTTTGAACCACATATCTACACATTTGACTACTCCCCCTGAGTAGCAGCCACGAAAACATCAATCTAGATCAAAATATAGAAATGTAGCTCACAGATTGATGCAAGTAAATGCATCGCTTAGTTCTTATCAAGAAGGGTAATTACCCCTAGCATTCCTCTAAGATACTCAAAAGTATCCTTCAACAATAGTTTAGTAAAGATGTCTACAATTTGTTCTTTGGTAGACACATACTCCAATATGACTTATTTCTCATTCACTTTCTCCCTCAAGAAGTTAAACTTGATTAATATGTGTTTTTTTTAGAGTGTAGTACTAGATTCCTTGAAATATTTATTGTGCTTGAATTGTCACAATATATGGAAATAGGATCTTCATATACCACCCTAATATCTTTCAACATTTGTTTCATCCATATCACTTGAGTACAATTATTTGCATCAACAATATATTTTTCTTCAACAATAGATAGGGAAATGGAATTCTACCTTTTTCTTAACTAGGACACCAACTTCTTCCCTAGGAAGAAAGCACCACCACTAGTACTTTTCCTATCATCTACATCTCTAGCCCAATCAGTATCAGTATATGCACTCAAAGTGAGATCATTATCCTTTGGATACCAAAGTCCAAAGTCAATTGTTCCTTTTAGATAACTAAAGATTCTCTTAATAGCAAACACATGCGATTCTTTTGGATCAACCTGAAATTTAGCAACTATACATACAACATTCATAATATCTAGTCTATTCTAGGTTAAATAGAGCAATCCATTGATCATTGACCTATATCTAGTTTGATCCTCCTTAGGAGAATCATCATTCTATGTTAGCTTGCATCAGGTCACCATGGGAGTACCGACAAGATTTGATTCTTCCATCCCAAATTTATTCAGTATCTCTCTCAAATATTTGGGCTAAGATATGAAAATTTCCTTGTCTAACTGGGTAACTTGCAATCCTAGAAAGAAATTCATCTCTCTAATCATACTCATCTCAAATTCACCCTTCATCTCATCAAAAAAACTTCATACATAGATTGGTATCTCCTCCAAAAATGATATCATCAATAAATTTTTTTATAATTAACTCTTTATCATGATCTAATTTGAAATATAAGTTACTATTAGTAGTACCTTTAGTGAATCCAAGCTTTAGTAAGTATCTGTCCAATCTTGCATACCAGGCTCTAGGGGCTTGCTTAAGTCCATATAGAGCTTTCTTTAAGTGGAAAACCATATCTTCCTTGTTAGTTAGCTGAAATCCATTGAGTTGTTCAATGTATACTTCTTCTAGTTCTCCATTGAGAAATGTCAACTTCACATCCATCTAATAGACTTTATAGTTCTTGTATGCAACATAAGAAAGAAATAATCTAATGGCTTCGATTCTAGAAACTGGGGAAATTTTTTCTTCAAAATAAACACCTTCCATCTGAGAATACCCTTTACATACCAGTCTTGCTTTATTCTGGACCACTTCACCTTGTTCATTCAGCTTGTTCTGAAACACCCATTTAGTACCAATCACATTTTTGTCTTTAGGTCTGGGAACCAGTATTCGTGTGTCATTATTTTCAATTTGTGTTAGCTCTTCCTTCATATCTTCCATCCAGTGTTCATCTTGGTAGGCTTCAATGACATTTTTAGGTTTAATCTTGGAAATCATGTAGTACTCTTCTACAATCTTTCTTCTAGTTTGCACTCCTTTATTCTTATCTCCTATAATTTGGATTTCATAATGATTTAGCTTTACATACCTTCGAGTTTTGGTACTTTCAAAAAATTTCATTTCTTTTGATCTTCCTTCTACACTTGCACTTGTCTATGCTTCCTAACTTACTTGATTTACTAGAACGAATTGAGATTGCTTTACCAAAACATATGGAATAATCTGAAGTTGATTTTGTGTTTGAACATTCTTCCCTCTATTTGTATTGTCTTGATCTAAATCATATCCACAATATCTAGATGATTTGGTATAAACCTCATCAACTCTAACATTTGTACTCACAACCATCTTTCTTAGTCTTCTATTATAGCATTGGCAGGCCTTGCTTTTAGTAGAGTAACCTAAAAATATTCCTTTATTTCTTCTTGCATCAAACTCACCTATATCATCATCTCTCTTGATATAAAATTTTCTTCCAAAGATCTTGAAATATTTAATAGTAGGCTTATAACCAAATGATAACTCAAAAGGGGTCTTACCAATATTACCACTAACATTTACCCAGCTTAAAGTGTACACAACAATGCTTATAGCTTCACTCCAATAGATCTGGGGCACATTTCCTTCTATCATCACTTTTCTAGGTAGATCTCTTACTACTTGAGTCTAACT